>JAVQJL010009947.1:0-41985 GCA_036024295.1 Nannoperca obscura | reverse complement strand
CCCCCCCCCCCCCCCCCCCCCCCCCCCCCCCCCCCCGCGCGACACGACCGCTCGCTATACGAGCGATCCGCGACAACACGAAACTATGTATTCGTCACAGAGAAACAAATTCATCAGATGGTGAAAATGGTTACAGGAACGTCATTCTTACCTTATGTCTTGTGCAGAACGGGTTATAACGTCCGAGTCAGCGGGACAGTATGAATCCAAAGTGAGTGCGCGGTATCTTCATTCAGGCAACATCTCTGCGCGCATAGAGATGCGAAATCACAGGGCTTACCAGTCACACAGGGCGCATGGTGCGTAAAGTCTGACGCAGGAGCTCAACGCCTGCCACAACTTTGGACCCTATAATAACATTAACTCGTGCAGGTAATGGCTTTATTGCAACTGTTGCTGTAACGAGGTTCCGCAGCTCTGCAAAATACCTGCTCACACCTCTGGTCTCCACGTGGGTATGGCTTTGTTGTGGGATAAATCAGCTCCCCATAGGGTGAAGAAATTACTATGGCAAGTCACGACGATGTCTGACGCAGGTTTGACTCACCCGCTCGTGCGCACGTCAGCAGATGATCCAACAAAACATCTGCAGTGTTTCCAGGACGATAACAAGAGCATCACACAGGTAGCATGCAATCAGGTACATCAAACCAATTGATTGAATATGTTGCATGTGGATTAGTAAAAAACAGACTGTAATAATAATAATAATAATAATAATAAATATTATAACATTGTTATTACTATATTATTCATCACATTTCCCCATATTGCTTTACACCTTGCTACCTTGACACAGTACCCCTTTAAAGAGGCAGCACTTGATGTTGATATCTAATAGACATGTCAGGGCCACAGTGATGTAGACTAAAATAGGTGTGAAACGACAACGTTTCCTAATGTACGTTTCTCAAGTGTGGATAATTTGGGGCACAGTCATTTTTCTCTGTGACACCAGCAATTTATTCTGCCCTTGGCTCTGTATGCCACGGCTCCACACTCCATATTTCTTCTCTTGGCTCAATGGGTGGCCTTTTATTTTCACAAAATAGACAACAGAGAAGTTTCCATGACTTTTTAGCATGTAATTGTTTGCCCAGTTGACGTGGATCATTATTCAGACAGCTCAAGGGTGAATGGCTTTGTCAAGTCAGGGTACCCTTTAATTTGAGACATCAGGGAGGGTGTATCAGAGAGCGGCTCATGGCAAAATCCTCAGTCTGTCGCCAGAACAAGCTTAGAGAATGAAAATGAGGCTGTCAGAAGGTGTGAGTCAAACAAGGAAACATATACTGTTTGTGGGATTACAGTATGTAGAGATGGAATGTGCTACTAGTGTGTCAGACGCTGAAGGATATCCGCAAGAGTGACCGTTTGCTTTTCCACAGATAACTTCTTGACTGTTATCATGATAGCGTAGAATATTAGCCCAAAGTTTGTGAGTTTCACAATGTGTCAGTGTCAGATTGTCACAGTGAAGGTGTTGGGTGGTTGCTGCTGTTCCTACTGTGCATCATGTTCCCCTCTATGCCTAATAATGTTCAAAAATAAATAAACATTAGGACATCCTAACCCTCCTGTACGTGCTAAACCTGGGCAATTCTCTACTTCCATCACAAGACACCCCCAAAAAAACACACTCCCTCCTCACACACACACACACACACACACACACACACACACACACACGAGTAGAACTGCATCAACCGACAACATGTATGCACAGTATGCTTCCTGTCTCCTTCAATTCACTCATGTGACTCACTTTCCAAGGGCTGACTGCTGGGATCAGTTGCCATGGCAACCACCGATCATATGACGGTTACTCACCCTGTGAGCATTTTCTTTCATTTCTATTTTTTCCCCCTCCTCTTCTAGCACCTACTGGCGTTCTGCGGTACGGCTGTGAATGAGCCTCTGAAGTAAAGTACAACATCCGCACCCCCCTACAACGTTGGCTATCCTGCGTCCTGGTTCACTGCTTCTGATGCGTGACTACACTCGTAAACATGTAGCTTATCACACCTTTAAATTATGCAACAGGAGACAAAAAGTGTCCTGCCTCCTGTCGCAGCCGGAAATCTGCTGCAGTATTACTCACCTTAAAGCCTCATGAATAACCACAGATCCTAATTCTCAGAATGACGGCACTGAATCATCGAGGCAGGCACTGTGGATGGCAAAAAGAGACACATTTCATAGCTGATAAATGGTGCCACAGGAGAAATTTCACTCGCAGTGCAACATCAACACAGCTCTCCATCATTGCAGCTGTGACCTCAAACATCTTGACCTTGAGCTGGGCGATGGTATTTTTATTCGTCTCGCACAGCAGCGAGAGCAGTCGAAAGAGAAGCTGCAGTAAGGGCCTCTGGATTCAGCCTTAATATTTCACATGTTGTTAAATTGCAGCACAGAATGGAGGGGTAATGAGCCGTCAGACTGGGCTGTGATTTACTACGGTTCAGTTTTGTGGAGTCGGACTGCTAAAGACCCAGTAAATAGATAAGAGACAGACAGCAGCCCGAGACTGACTGCAGTAATATAATCCAAGAGTGCAGCATCAAATATTTATTTTATTCTGGATGTGAAACCGGCATTGGAACAGGTGGGAGATAACATTTCCCTATATGTTTCCCAACAACATTGTTCAATGTGATGTAGCGTTATTCTTCAGCTTGAGAGAAAATTGTGAATGATGCTGATATTTATATATTCAATATTATTGTAAGAATCCCATTCACCATCAGTGGAGCACCAGGCCTTATCGCCAACCTCAGGAGAGTCGGGTTGCCAGGTCACAAATTAAACATGCTGACGAACACCGGCGGGCAAAATCTGATCCGCGTCTCGGGGGGTGTTTCTGTGCAGCCGAGCTTCACAATTCAACTTCCTCTCTCTCAGCTCCCCCCTCTGCCTGTTGCTATTAATGGTGCAGTCCCAACTCTGTCAGTGTACCGACACCTTTGCCTACTCACCTCTGGGTGTGAGAGTGCTGCCATCGGAAAGAGATGGGCAAATGAGAAGAGAAGGATACTTCAGATAGTCCCCTGACTGACTACATGTTGCTTTTCTGTGCGTGAATAAGGGGGAAAGTAAAGGCCACAGGGCAACTGTAACCACGCGGGCTCAATCGAGCACATTAATCTAAAGCTACACTTGTCCTCTTTGCAGAAATCCTGCTGATGCAACGTTCACTAAAAGTTAAATAATCACTTCACTGGTGTTAACATACTATAATGTTCCTGACCCCTGCCCTTTGCGTAGTTCCCTTGAATCTCCCATCCTACTGTTCAAGTGACAAGAGACTCATTAGCACTCTGGTTAAGCTTCACTCCTCTTCCCTAGATAAAGGAACATACACAAAAGTCATGGCTGCACGAGGACAAGCGGGAGTATTGACACCTGTTAAGAATGTGCAGCGGTAAAATCGATGGCAGCAATTTGGCTTTAAGGCTGTGTAATAAACACAGAATTAAGCTGATGATGCACGATGGGCGTGATGATTCGATACATAACAGCATCGAGAGCTTCTCTATGAACAGATATTTGTCAGACATGGTTAGATTAAATATCATCTAAATTTGAGGCTGTCATTCTGTTGGATGAGTACAAATAAGTCTGGTCTTCTCCCAGAAGAATAGACAATAAAAATGTTAGATTAAAAAAATCCACAGACAGAGTGAATTTACTACTGAGGTAGCTTTTATGAGCTCAGGGAGGTGGCAGTGTTGGCCTGTTATCATTGGAAGTAAAAATAGAACTACTATAAAATCCTGACACCACTTATCACCAGGCATTTCATCTTCCAAACATCTCAAAATCTCTGACGTTTACTGCCAATCATGATATTGTCCTTTCTTTCATATGAATCCAAAATGTACAGATTGTTTCATATTAGTTGAGTTTTTTAACAATGGTTATTCACACTTTGAGGGTTTGTTCAAATGGAGAATAAGCACTGAACTGCAAAGCACTAATGCCAACTTCACCCATTAGTGCCTTGTGAGCCCTGTGATTGCCTATAGTGTGTGTGTGTGTGTGTGTGTGTGTGTGTGGGTGTGAAGAGAGGGAGCTGCTGAAAATAGATCAGACAACTTGTAATGTCAGCAGCATCACCACATCACTGATCGCTCTATTTTATTCACTGAGGAATATGCGATGCAAGTATTGTGCAGTGTGTTTGGAGCAATTAGCATTCTAGTAAAACGTCCTATAATTGTTTTGCAAAAAAACGGAAACAAATCTAGATGTTCATTACCTTGGGGTAAAATCAACCAATTGTGAAATGAAAAACAAATTTTTAGTCTGCAGTGTTTTCACAACACCCTTGAACAAATTATGTCTTAGTCGTAGCTGTAAAGGTCACAGAATAAAGGCTCGGAGAGGGTTAAAGTCATCTCTCTAGATTTAGGTGACATAGTATGAACACTGTCCTACTTGTCCAGTCCTCCAGTACACCAGATGGCTGTTCAGAGCCCTGCTGTTCAAGGCTGTACATTAAAAGAAATACGCAAACAGCAAAGACTTCCCGCTAGTACATAGATCAATGTGCATTCATTCTTATCATGCATAATGAAAACTCATTGGGCCTTGTTGGTATTAATGTCAATGAGCCAGTTTGCCCTGATAAAAAAAACTACTGTTAAGTGGGAGCTGTTGATCCTCAGGTTTATGCAAATCCATTAAATAACAAAATTGAACTGCATGAGCAAATGGTAACTCGCACCCAAAAGAGTTAATACCTCAGCAGTGCAGTGATTTGCATCGTTGTGACTAGAGGACCATTTCTAAAAGTGTTGACATGATATATCAAAACTCCACAGACCCAGGCAGTGGCCCGTGAAAAGTCCACCTCAGACTGTGGACACTTCTATGCCACCTCACGATGACGAATCCTCAGCGGCTGGTGCCAGGAGGGCATTGCAGCGCTTAAAGAAACAGAGCATGCACCATCTTTTATGTAACAACATAAAAGACTGTGAACAAAATGTTTGCACCCTGGCTATTGTGACCCTGTCAACTGCATACTTGTCATAAAACTCAGAGCTCCCTGGGGACGATCACGATGTGCTCATGCACGTGTAGTGGGTGTGCATTTGTGTCTGTGAGCATGGTTGATGGTACTTTGTACAGCTGTATTAACCCAACTCCCTGCATTTCTGCTGTCTCTGTCTCTTGGTTAACCAGCCTCGACCACAGCAGATGCTGCAGTGCAATTAACATCAGAGGATGTAACAAGGTCTTTCTTTGTCACATTTCCAAGTCCATGTTACACTTCACATCATGTTGATAATATTTCCACAATCACCCCGCTGTGCTCCCTACAATGGATGTTTACTGAAATTTAAATAACACAACATACAATATCTATATTAGGAATCCAGCCTTGGATAACATCAGGCCCAATTCGCCCAGCTCCTATGCCTACATAATCTCTACTCAGTGAGGCTTATTTGTTCATGAATGAACATCTAATGGGCCTATGCGATTTAAAGGCCACTGCTCACAAACACACCACAGACTGACTCATGCTCCCCTGTCTCTTATCCCTCAGCCAGTACTCTGTAGGGACTTCAATGCTAAAACTAAGCTGCCCTGCACACGGAAAAGACAAAGACAGGAAGTCACATTCTGCCCAAGCATTAGATCGTCGTTTCCTTTTTTTAAATCCAGAATTTGGAAGAGGAGGATAAAGGTTATGGGGAAGTTGTGATTTTAAAAAGCTTGTGAAAAATCTTTTTCTTAGTTTCACACCCAGCTCTTAGTGTGTTTTTAATGTAAAGTGGTCTTTGCAGAAGTCCACTTGTCACCGAGGAAGTAACATGACAGAAATGCAAATAACTGACTTATGTCCAAATTGTCAGTTACCGTCCTGAAAATATAATTGCTGTTAAGTCTGTGCATCATTTACATACACTCCCTGGCCACATCATTAGATACATCTATACAATCCAGAGAAACAGCTCTGCCGGGTATTCTACCTTTATGAAGCTTATAATGGCCAGTTTTTTGTTAAAACTTTCCGAGAGGTGTTAATTCAACTCTATTTTTATAACTGAGGTTTTAGTTTAATGGTGGTGTTATACTTGACTGCTACTTGACTGCATTATATTGAGATGTGTTTCTAAAATTCTTCCTCGTTTGTGTTTGTAAATGGGGTGGGCAAAATATTAGAAACACCTCTCAATATATAATGCAGTCCAGTTCAACACCACTGCAAACTACAACTTCAAAAAACATATACAGTTAAATTAACACATTTCTGACAGAGTCAGTCTCAAACTCAGCATTACTATCTTTGTAAAGATAGAATTTATGGCTGAGCTGTTCTGTTGGATTGCATCAGATTTTAAAGGTGTACCTTTTAAAGTGGCCACTGAGTATAATTTCCACTGAAATATTGTTGCGCCCTCTACTGGTTAGAATTGAAGCTGCATCATAAAATTTTAATTAAAAGACCAACTGGTTCTGAGAGATAATTTTAATACTGTTGGTGTCCTCTGTAAGCCTGCATTGTGAAACGAGAATGGGAGAGGCGGGTCAGAGAAATCCTGTCCACACTTACGTTACATTATAAAAAGATTGTCTTTGTAACGTTGTTCTGTTTATAGTGATTTGTTTAGTCCACAAGATCAGTAAATGACAAAAACTATTACGCCATTTTCCACAGGTTTGCACAATCAGTCTCATGTCTCAGAACGATTAGCATGATAATCCTCTCTCCTCCCTCCATCTCCGCTCCGGCTGTCGAGGCAGGCTGCTAAGATCTCTGCTGCGGAGGGAGGGCTTCGCTGCCATCTGGGAGACCAAGACACCAGCACCAGAGAGACTACACAATCAACCTTTATGTACCATCAAGCAAGACACATGGAGGAAAGGGAGCCTCTTTTTAAGTCTGCATAGCTTAAGTGGTGGATAACAAGAGAGAGCACAGAAAAATAAAATAAATCCATCAAAATAACAAAGATGGCATGCAAGTGTGGTCTTAATATAAATCAAAGGCATCATCACTAAAAACATGCACAGTTACAACAAAATAGATGCTAAATACGTTTGAAGCTGCCTAGCTTCGAGGTCTGTTGTCAATTATTCTGGGACGACAGCACGCTGTATCCGAAAAAAATGGTCTATGTTTACTTTAGGAACCTCCAGAAAAAAGCGAGTCTTCGGAGCGAGTCTGGAAAGCTTGGATCTGTGTGAGAAAAGACATAAGGTGGTAGTGTATTCAGAAAAGCTCAATAAATAAACAAAAGCAGATGATACTCTCTTTTCAAGTAAAAGAGAAGTGGTACAGTGGTTTGTGCCATAAAAATCACAAGTTATGAATATAACAGCAGGGGGACCGGGAGCACAATGAGCATATTTATGTGTGCACACCACACAAACAGATAAAGTAGGCAACATGGAGTGCAGTCAGGCTCAATAAATGTGGCTTTTTAAATCCAGTTGGTCACTGAATGCCAGGTCTGGGGCTGTCAGCAGAGAACATGGCTGATATAACTGTTCTGCTCTCCAGCCCGATTCCCTCCCCACGTTCAGACTCATGTCTTCATCAGTAACGAGGCCGGCAGTCACTGTGATAAATTCTGCTGTTGTTCAGACAGAGTCACACAGAGTCTGGCCAGCTGCCAGCTCCATCAGCAGACAGCTCTGTCTGTATACCTCCTCTTCTTTCACTCTCACCATCTCCTGGAGACAAACGACCTCATCTCTGTCATCTCTCTGTGGCCGCCATTGATTATCATCCTCTTCTACCTCTACCCTGCTTTCTTCACACCCCATTTCATTATCAATCGAATGCAGGGTGACAAGAGCTTGATGTCTCTTTTGCAGTGTGCCCTTTTTTTTTTTTTTAGAAAAGTGTTCCTGCAGGCTAAAAGCAAAGATAATAACTACAGGAGCCAACCCCTACATTAACATGCTTTTCACAAGCTGTTCGTGCGCCAAGATGATTCAAATGATTAAGCAAGAGTGTCATTCTTGCTGTAAAGATGCTTAACTTCGGGGTCAGCAGCATGTTGCCTGAGTTAAAATCCGCCACTGCAGCCATGAACGCTGGCAACAGTCCCCCATTAAAACCATAAACAACAGAGTAAAGGGTGAAATGACCTGGTCATAAAATCTGGCTAGTCACTGGGTTTGATGTACAGTTCTGGGCTCTATAAAAATTGCCTTTGTTCTGAGCTCCACGGCCATTAGTGGGAATGATTATCGCCATATATTTCAAGCTGTAGTCGCCTACTGAAGTTTTAGGTAATAGCAACTCCAAGGTCCTGCTCGTGACAGTAGGGAAAACAAATGATTATTATACGAGGGTAAAGGTAATTGGCCATAATTCACAAGGCTCACAAAAGAGTTTCTGGCCGTAATCAAAGCTGGTTTCCATACATTGAAGGTGCCTGCTTGACAGGCCGTTTGTCTGGCTGCATAGAGTTATTACACTCCCACCTCTCGATATATGTTGCAACTTTAAGAGGAAAATAATTTTAAGTTGCATGATTTTGATGATGTTATTTCAACAGTTGCCACTATATCTAAAAGCATATTCAGGCTTCAGGACATTTATCAATTACAAGACCTTGTTCTACACATATAAAAGTGAAATGAAATGCTAGAGGAAGCACGCAGCTAATTTACTCAAGTAAAGTACAATACCTCAAATTTACTCTTAAAGAATAGCCCTTTCCATTCCACCAGCTGATTAAAGTTATCACTGACAAATCAGTACACCTACTAATAATATACTGAACTTGATGTTCACCCTTCATATATAATGATATAGGCCTCAACCATGTAATATACAGTTAAAAAACAAAAAACAGTGGTAAACATGTATTGTATTCACTGTTTATTAATAAAAGACAGTGGACACAAGTGCAATACACTCAATTCTGGATGATATAACCGTTATTCACCACTAGGTGGTATCATTAATGTCACTGTGTTTCAGGATGTGACATTATGGTGATGACTAGCTGGCTTGAAGCTTGAAAGTCCATCCACATTCCCAATGTCAGTCTATTGCTGCTCACTTTGTACAGTTCAGAGACACGTGCCGTATGTTGCGCTGGATGATCAGTTGTCTTGCTCCACACCAGGAAGTCATAATCATTATACAGTGTATAGAGATGAACAGACGAGATGACAAATGTTTATTATGTGCACAGTATACATATAATACATATGTCAGCTTTCCGTAAGTTATAGACTATAAAGAGACATTTTGTGTTTCGTTACACAGCGAGTAGACTGAAATACATACAAAAGTCTTAATGGGCATACGCAGTGATATCTGATATCACCGATATCTACAACTGGAATTCCAGCACTAAAGTTAGAGGGCCAGACAAAATAAACACTGGTTTCTGGCTGTAACTACAGATAGCATGAAATTAATTTAAGCAATAGAAGTCATATTACTTGTGTGTGGGAAATACATTCTAGCTTTCTAATAAAACTGCAAGAATTTGAACAAAACAAGCACAACTTTAAGTCTTAAAAGTAAAGCAATAAAAATGAATAGTGTCTTTTAAAAAAATAAAACATGGACACACACAGACTTCAATAAGCACAGTTGCCTGTTTGATACACAAAGGCCGCTGCTCTCTAGTCTTTTTCCTTGGGGTCAAAGGTAAAGCCCTGACCTGGTGAGGCCAACATGCTCTTGTTAATAAAACAATAAACAGCAGTCTTCTCTTAATAACCCCCCAGTCAGCACTCTCGCCAGCAGGGTTAGCTTTCTGAAATCTTCACTTGCATGCCCTTACTCTTAACCCAAAATACAACTAGCACACAGGCATGCAAGGACGTGTGCGCATACACATGTATTATTTTGTTCATGCATCCAACCACAAGAATGTAAGGCTCATAATCGTGATGTATGCCCTGTTTATACATTAAGGGTGCTAAAGGGTAGTTTAATAAGACTTTATTTACTCTTTGCCCACCATATGGGATGTTCTTGAGTGTTTGAAATCTAAGATCACTCACAGGGTGGGGGTGGGTGGGTGGGGTGGGGGGGGATGTGGCTCCCAGGACACCTAATACTCTGCGTGCTCCAGGGCCGGTGAGAAGAAAAAGAGCACAATTGGATTAGATACCAAAATAAGGTCAGTGTTTGTTTTAATCAGTCTGGTGACACAGGGAGCTCTTGAAAGCACCGGGTAAAGAGCCTGGAGAGAGAGAAAACGAGAAAAAGAGGAGAGAGAGGAGGGAGACAGATAGTGAAAGAGAAAGAGAGAAAGGGGGGAAAAAAAGAGAGGCAGGGAGGGCAGCCGGGGTGATTGGTCCCCAAGCTATGGCTGGATAATGGAGACTTCAGGCTGGAGGGGAAGCTGTCTGGGAGGTGGCTGGCCTTTCAGAGTTCACCGTCAGGTCTCCGAACCAAGGGGACAGTGGTCACTTCCACTAACCCAGCGTTCATCAAAATGAGCTCTGACAAATATGTGGTGTAGCTGGTTTGCTTTCCCTGCAACACCAACAAATCATCTGACAAAGAGTGCCTCTGAAGAATTGCACGCCCATGAAATTGATGATGCATCCGTTAACGATGATTTAGATCAACGACAACCATTGCTTTGTTGGGTTTGTGCTGACACGGATCTAAATAAAATTGCTGCAAAAACATTCGAAATCCGAGGCTGGGAATGTCAACTGCCTTGTCTTAGTCTTGGCTATCTAATTACCAAACGTTTTTGTAATCTTAGGCACACTGGATAGGAAGTTTGGAAAGTGAGAGTGTTGAAACTCAGGATTGAGAAAGTTGTACACTATCAGGCAGAGAAAGATCTAGTGTAAGTGCTACGCTTTGGCTTTTTTCCCCCCATCTAGGTTGTTGCAAGATTACACTCCCTCGCCAAGTCAGTGAATTGTGGCTCTTGGGGAACGAATCGTGGTCGCAGCTGACTAGACTTTCCATGGCAGGGCTTACAATCCTTAATGGGATGTAACACTGAATTTCAGATGTCAAAATTGGTTTTCCTACGTCCCGGGACGAATTCTGTCTGTATCGGGGAACCTTTACTTATTGTTTCCCATGGACCGGAAGAAAAAGAGCAGCACTGATGTCACATCTCCATGAAGAATAAACAGGAAAAGGTTGGTGGATTTTTGATCAAATACACGTATTTTTTGGTTGATTACCAACCTCAAAGTCAGCCTCCAATTTATGGTCAGTGGAGTAGCTCCAGACTGTGGATCTAAGTGGTATTACAGATTAATGTTTTAGCTGTCTGGCTTTGCGAGTTACTTGGTTATTTAGTTCCAAAATACCCATTGAGCCATGACAGATATAAATACTTAAAATAAGTGCAATTTCCCTTTCAATGCCACCCATGTACAGTCCACTGACCTAAGAGTTTAGTTACACATACAGTAGGGAAAGTAAAAACAAGAGCACCTAGATCAGAATCTAATCTATCATTATTCCCGTGTAAAGTGAGCACAAAATGAGTTGTAGTGTCGTATCTTTCAGTCTGCTGTGTGAGCATGTGCATGTTTGTGCGCATGTCTCTATAAATATACAGTATATTTGTGTGTCGGAAGGAGGCGAGAGAGCAAGAGCGAGAATGTCTTAACTCGTGCATATCTATCAGCCTTCTCCACAGTGTTTGGTAATGGTATCCCCTGGTCGGAAGTGCAAATCCAGCTGCTGCGAAGTGGCCATAAATTAGATTTTCTGAAACTTGGTGCAGACGGGGTCTCCAGTGTGTCGTTTACTCGAGCGCTCAAGCACCACTCGCCCACTGCAGCTTTCATTATCATTACCTAAATCCTTTAAACTTGGCTGATCGATTGTCACATACCTCAAATTATCTCAGTTGTGCATCAGCTCTTTTGTCTGCTGTAGGTCGCAAAAAGTTAGTTTCAGTTCAACTTGAACCTCCAGCAGTGCAATTTATCTCTTTTAAAAAGCGGAGACATGTTGAAAACATTACAACTCGTGCTTTTGCTCTCTGAGCCTAGAGGTTGGTGTGATGTGCCTGCTGAAAGCTTTTTCAAATCACAGAGAAATCAACTGAGAAAGTTCAGATTTTTGCAGCTGCTTTCTATTCCTCAATGTGCAGAGTAATTCCAAACAGTTTATTTTCTATCCAGCCACTTCAGCCCCCAAGGTCATTTGCTTTTTCTCTTTCTAAACAGGCAGAATTCTCACATGTCCTTTCTTGGTGGAACTCCACTCAGTCTAATTTGCTATGCTCGTCTGTTCTTCCCCAGCAGAGTTGTGACAGCCTCATTCAGATGTGTCAGAGTTCCTTCAATTTACAGACCTCATCTTTTCCCCGAGATCCTCTGATAACAAAATAACAGGGCCAGTTTCAGCTGCATGAAGCCTTTCACACAGATTACACAGTTACCCGCTGAGCATTCGGTGCATTGTATCTGTTTTAATCTATAGTTTAGAGACTGCAATAAAGAGTAAAGAAAGAGAATAACTTTTGTGTGTGCTGTGTGAGTTGTATGCGCTTAAATGCTTGTGCACATAAATACTGTAATTGCAGCTCTGTCCTGCATGATAAAAAAAAGAAACTTGAAAGCGGAGGATGAGTCAGAGCAGAGACAAAACACTGTAGCCACCATGCTAGCAGCAGTGCGATGTGGGTGAAGGAGGGCATTATGGCCACTGTCTGGGTGGCTGTTTGGGGGGTCGTGCTCTGTGCCCAGGCCCTCGGGGCACCAGTAGCCGGATGGGCCCGAGCATCCGCTGAGAGGATGACCCCAGCTATCCCTGTGGAGTTTGGCTTGTACAGCTGTATCTGATTGGACAGGAACAAAGGGCTGCACTGCACCAGGGGGTTTGGCATTCAGGAGATGTAAGAACCGAACCTCTTAAACGAGAATCGCTGCTCCTATTTTTCCACTAGTAGTTACAATAGTGTTGATCTGTATTTCCTACACTGAGAATGATGGGAAATGTTTTAAGGAACATGGGTTTAAATATGCAAAATGGCCCCACTAATGTTAATTAGTGGGGCTGGTAACATTTTCTTCTTATTTTTTTGAGAATTGCAGTATGTGTTGTAGCCCTGTAAGAACTTGTGAGTCGATGTATTGTTAAAATGAATATATGAAAAACCACTGTAAGCAAATTGGTTTTGTTCAGTTTGTTGAACTTTTTGTTCTTTGTTCATGGTCTTCATCATTACCATATTTCTGTTTTTTCACCTGAAGTCTGCCAAACCTTTAAAATAAATTTCTCTGATTCAATGACACAAATGAAAAGATGAAAATAAGATCTCTCTCTCTCTCACACACACACACACACACACACACATATATATCTATTTATCTATCTATGTTATTTGGGGTTATTTCACGTTTTATTGGGTTTGTGGATCTGGAAAATCCACTACAGAGGAGTTTATCCTGGACGAGATTTCACACCTTGACTCATTTGTAAAATCTATTAAATATCACAGTCCAACGAATCCTTCTGACACCACTGATAGCAACGGAGAAATATGAGCACGTTAAATTGCTTATAATTTGTGCAACTGTCACCCCCTCCCTCAGCTGAACCCGCAACAACGCACTGATTTATTGCGAGGCGCTCCGAACAAAATCGCGTTGTTCTTCCGAGGACTTTTCATAAGTATTTATCCAGAATTTAGCTGACAGGTTTCTTCCAAAAAATGTGAGAAAGCTGGTAGGCTACCGGAGACCTCCTGTGCGTCAGAAGTTTTCTCATTTGATGCGCTGGAGACAGAGGCCGCTGCCAAAGCCGCAGGTCCTGTCTGGAGCCTCAGGATTACAGACCTGCGCACTGTACAAAGGGATTTGATCGATAAGTCATAGTCACTTCTTTCGCACTTCGCATTGTGATTTACACTATTTCAACTGACTCGTATGAGTTTTCAGCATTCTAACTCAGGTTTATGAGTCAGGTCAATAAAAGGTAAAAGCAAATGTGTCAAATGAACTGAACACTGTGAGTTGTAATCACGGATGTGTCTAACAATCTTAAAGAAAGAAAACTATTTTAAAAAAGGTCTGGAAATGTGGTATTGAAACACGTCTTCGTCTATCTACAAGATACAGGACTAACAACAAGGCTATAAGAGTGTGTAACACTACAGTAGGTGGTGGTAATGCTCCACCCGGTTGTAATTCGCCAATAAAATACGTGGTTATAAATGTGGTTACGGGGGACAGATAACGTCGGTCCACAGTCCTACATAGTATGTGGCGGTAATGCACCTTAACGCCGTGACACCCACCGTAAAATGGGGAAAAAAAGAACCATCACCAAGCAGGACCCAGCCCTGGGACCATAACTGGACACAGCGTCGGAGGCGGGGCCACGTTCATTTCTATCAAGGCTGCTCAGTACGCTTTGACAGCCGGATCACGACGAACGGGATATATTGTAATCAATAACAATTCACTAAACACATATTTGTAGATAATCTGAACACGAAAAGTAATGTCAGGACATCCTTTTACTCACTAGGTGGATTTTTATTACCGTGTGTGAGTGCCTGTCTGTCACAATGCCAGAGCAATCATACACACTGTCCAACGCACTAATGTAAAGGCTGCGATATTTACTGACAATAAGACAATTGATCACCAATTTTTCAACAAAAGTCAATCGTAATATCAGAAAAGTTTACGTACGTTTTCGCCTTCGAAGATCATTTTCAACTTATAAGGTGAATTGTAAATGTATATTTTGTTTTTATATTATATGATATTATATTTGTTTTATAGTTGTTGCTATAAAAAAGTTGTCTCGCCTAGTCAGTAATATTTCGTAAAATAAGAAATTGAGGGGAAAATAGGCTATTCTCCAACATTTTTGAAAATGGAGTAGGCTATTTTTTTTTTAAATATAACAACCTCAAGCTTTTTTGTGAACAAAGAGCCTACGAAAAATTTCACTTATTTTGTATTTCGTTTAGCAATGTGGTTGATCATTTATTTAATTTTGATTTATCTCACTGCAGACAACAGCTAAACATTTCAGAGTGAATATCTCCTCTCAATTCTTCGTCCTAAAATAATTAGCCAACAATAATCTTTCCTTTCCCACTGTGAAAATCACACTTCGGATGGGCTAATACTTTCACAAAAATGATCCTACACAAAATTTAGTATGTATCCTTCGTTCGTTTTCTTGCTCTAATGTATTATTACACAACGGAAAAAAATTAAAAATCAGAAAAGAAAGTAATTCTTTCAATCACCAGTGACAAACGATCTTGTCCCATCGCCGGAAAATAATGACAAAATGAATCTATAGCCTACTGGAGACGTAACAAAGGGGTAGTTTATACGCCTGAAAATGCTTCGACCCAATATTCTGCTTTTGTTCACCGTCATAGAGCAAAGAGAAAAAAAACTGGTCAATAATGCTTGTTAAAGTAGCTAAATTGAAAACAAAGTCGCTCTTCGTTTAGTTTTATGCAGAGTTCAAACCTCCGTTTATTAGTTTGCCCATGCCTGTGTATTTCAACTTAAAAAATGTAAAAAAAAAAAAAAAAATGTATAGGTCTATATTTGCTGTCTAGGCAACCTTTTCACTGTCATGTCAGGTTTTAACTTGAATGAGTGTAAAAAACAAAAAAAGAGGCGTTGTGAAATTGGTTAAATTATATAGTTAATTATATTTGTATATAGTAAGTATTATAAATGGATAAACAAATAAATGCTACGACAACTAATTTACATTGTTTTTATAGATTAAGTGTCCGTTATTCTCGACATGTCAGCTGGACACCGTGTTCTTGGCCTGCCGGGAGGAACACAGGTGCTCCATGAGTTGATCTCGCGGACATTTTTAAACTACTCACCGGAAACCCGCGGTGGCCACAGGACAGGAGGACCCGAGGAGGTTCCTGTCCTCTGGCTCCGGATAATGAAAATCACATGATCTTCAATACTTGCTGTTTATCGCTGCTCGACCGCCTCTAATTCAATCCGGGTCACGGGCAAACCCCCCCCCCCCAGCATCAATAAGATTATAAATAATACTCACCACTGAAGTTATCCCATCTCGTTACATTAGCCTACTTTTCCCTCAATGTCATGGCGGAAATAAAATCAGTCAGAAACAGGCTATTAATTAGGCTACCTCAACCTTAATCTTGGCCAGTAATGGTGACGGCAAACAAATAACCGAGGGTGTTCCCAAAGAAATGTAGACTAGAAGAAAATAGCCTTTATTGACCATTTCTAATCTAATATTAGCTTATTTTAACCTGCGTCGAAAATGAGGATGAGCTAGGTTTATATTTGACTTCAATATCTTAGGTTACCTAAAGTAGCCTACACTAGATGAGATAAAGGGTAAAGTGGTAAAAGGGGGATTTACATTTATATGCTAGGCCTATATAACTATTAATATGAACAATAAAAAATACATTTAATATTTAGCTACATGTGCTGATAGTTAATAAAAGCAACGACCGAAATTAGTTTTAACGTAAATTGCAGGCTATTTTTTGGTCTACTGCGTTACGCATGCGTCACCACGCAACAGGGCCTCTTCGTCAACGGTTCCTTGTCTAAAAACTAAAAACACATTTAGGGATTATTTATTTATAGCTCCGGCGTGTGTCCGCTGTACCTTGGCCTAGCTGATACATCCAGATGGTTTTGCTAAGGTGCATGTTTACGGATTCCTGGAGATTGTGAGTAAGAATCGAGGCTGTACCGGTCTGTCCTTCATTAAGAGCCAGTCGGAGCAGAGAGAGGCATTTATCACGACAGACTGAGCTTTCGTAACCCGGTGTTCCCGCACACACGCAGTATTTCTCTCTCGGAGCTACTGTGCCGAGCAAGGCTCCTCATTCAATTCTCTGTAACCAATATAAAAGAAGTTAAGTGCTCATATTAAAATGCTAAGACGGCAGAGCGTAAGCTAGCACCTGCGAGGGTCCTGTATGGCTGCGTCAGCTCGTTGCTATGGCAACCATGAATGTTGTAGAGCAGTTACCATAGAAATTATACATTTTGGGGTATGTACAAAACTGTCACATAAGAGCATATTAACTGTATCTATATCTATGCTGAAAAAGTTAATAGGCAAAGTAAATTTCATATACTTTAGGTTAACTATTGTGGGCCTTGTGAGCCTTTATTGTAGTTATGTCTTGTATTTGAACTAAGCGCTCCCAAAGTCTAAAACTACAGTAAGAAAACAACACACAGCAGGTGTTACAGCAAAAAAATAGGTCATGATGAATCAATCATACAAGATCTATGTTGAAATTTAAATTAAGAAAGGGTGCAGGACTTTGTCAGTCGTTTGTCTGTATGTCTACATTGTCAAACATCAAGGTCCTTTGGTGTGAAGATCACACCCCCCTTGAGTAGCTTAATGTGTCACGATCTTGCAGCAGTGAAATTAATGGAAAACCTTTGTTTTTAATGTGTTATGCTCTTGAAGAGCAGTGTGGAAAAGAATATTTTCATACAGTAGAATTCTAACCAAACAATACCATCCACAATTTGAGAAATGTCTTTTTTTATTTTTTGACAGATTCGTGCCCAGCTCATCTCCTGTGTGTTGTAGCTGTGACTTGCTGCTAACACTCACTGGGCTCCAGTGTGCTCCATGACGCCTCATTCGAGGTCAGAGAGAGGACAGCAACCCCACTTCCCATTCCCCTTCGAAACCTCAACCCCCATCGCTACAGCGGACAAGCTTAAGCTTCCCATAATGCACCGCTCCAGCCGGCTGACCCTGGGGTCGGCAGCTGTCAATCACATCCTCAGCTGGCTCTGCAGCTTCTGGACATAGACTGGAGGATGTGAGGGAGGCCTCTGAGAGGAGCCCTGGCTCTGCATATGGGATCATCTCTGTGCATTCATGGCGGGTAATTGAATTAGCTATCCTTCTCCTATTCTAATACAAACCTCAGGTTGAATCGCCACCCTGTACGTGAGAGGAAAGGCCCCAGGCAGTGATAGCCAGACAAAGACAGCCAACTTGTATCAAGTACAGAGTTTTACTTCATTCTAGCTGGCTTTCTATGTTGGTGTTCATCTGGCAGGTCCATCTTAATAACTTCTCCATCTACATGCTTTTGGACCATCACGCAGATTGTCACTGGAAAAGGTCAGATCTTTGTTTACTCTCCACACACATGACAGGCACGATTCACTATTAAAACATCACTCAATTATTATATCAATTTTCTAAAGTCAGATTTGATATAATAAAGAAGATGACTGCCTGATTACTTCATTCCTTTGATTACTGTTGTGTTGGTGTGTACACATGCAAGCTGAGTATTTACCATTAAGAGTTGTGTGTGTAAGAGGGAGGATGTAAGGTGTAACAGGGTGTGACAAAGCCCTGCAGACTGACAGCCAGGCCGAGAGGATGTAGAGGAGGGAGGGGTGGAAGCGGCTTTTTAGCCTGAGGGGTGCAGGGTGCGCGGTGAGAGTGCAGGGTCACCTTTATCCACGCTGTTTGTGCCCAGAGCCAGGAGGCGGCGGGGGGAGACCTGGGACTCCCAACAGGCTGAACTGATTTCCTGTGCAGGGTCATGCCCAGGACAGGCTTAGAGGACAAGGGTTTAGGACCACGGGGAGCAGTGAGGGGAGCTTGTCATGGTATGGACAGCGAGTTGATGCTATTTTCTGCCATTTCCCTGCTTTTAACCGCCGCTTCTTACCCCGTGAGTGGATAAAGATACAATTCTCTTTTTGAGGTAGGACTAGAGTCGTAATTTCACATAACGTACTTGTTTTATAAAGGACGAGGCTCCGTTTGGTTTGATGTGGCTGAGATTTTAATGTCTAGTTTGGAAGTTTGACTTTTCAGTGCATGAATGAGTGGACCCCCCCAAATATAATTAAGCAAGCCACAGCACACAGGGACGCCTGACACAGACTCGTGGGATACTTTGATTCCTCAGCATAATAACATACCCACAATCCTCTACATCTTATGCTCTCTTGATGCAGTATTCATATAAACACTGTTACCTGCGGCGGCTCTGAGATCATAGCACAAACGTTCTTCCTCTTGCCCACATTTCTGGAATGCATTTATTCAGCTGGGTTCGTGAATTCAACAGTGCTCTGCTGCCTCAGGCTACAGAGGACATGCTTGTCACGAGATTTGAGAAACCTATCCGTGTCCCCCTGTGTGTAAATCTTAAAACTCATACTCCCCTCTAACAGAATTATGAGGTTTTTAATGGTGGTCAGCCAGACAGTTTGATAAATGCTGGCAACTACACCTAGGCTGAAGTTTACGGGGATGAATACACTGAGAGTGTAGGAGGGTAAAAGGTGGCACTGTGGTTGTAATTAACATGACAGCACTGGCTTTTTTAGCCTCTACGCTCCACTGACCAAAACATGTTAATCTAAGTCATGTTACTCATAAATGTCATTAGGCCTTATATCTAAGGTCACTAATCATTTTAAACTTGAAGGAGCTCTTCCTTTCCATGCAAGCAGCCATGTCTTTGCAATTTGTGTCCAGATGAAGACTGGAATTTTCATTTTGGTCCTGACTACAATTTTATGAGTCTCTTGGCAAACAGAGGAATATAGTTTGAGAGTATTAGAGAGTACGAATAAGATTGTGATTAGAATTAAACAATGTTTTCCCGTTGGGTTTTATAATGTCTGTTTTTTGCACCAGAACAGTTGCTAGGTTTGTCAGCTTGGAGTATTGGAGCTCACTTGGAGCCATCATTCACATGCCATCTTACTGCAACTCTGTATTTCTTTCTTCCTACGCTTGGATCGGTAACGTGTACTGTGGACACTTTGATATTTCAGAGCTCAAAATGGAATCAAATGGGGCTTATGAGGCCTCTCAGCCCAAATGGACCTCATGTTTACACACTTGTCCGTCAGCTGGGCAGCGTGCGGCCTCAGGTATTCAAAGAGATGGTGAGATGTCACCAAAACCAACGGTACCGTGTCTGAACCTGGTAAGTGCACTGTGTTTAGACGGGGTTTGTCTAGATCGGAGATAACGTCAGTATCAAAAGCCTTCTATCTCACTGCTGAGTCTAACGTTTTTTGAGGATATTCAGTCTGTTTTTGAGCTGCATGGTAAAAAAATGAATAACATCTTGTGATCTGTGACATGGGCAAAGCATACTTTTCTGCTTTTACTTTAAATGTTATTGCTTTTCTATTGACTCCTATCAAAACAGTTGTCAAAAGTGAGTTCAAGTAAAAAACCCTCAAATATTAAAGAATTATATTGCATTAATTAAAACTGTATCTCACTGGGAAATGTTATGACCTTTATAATTATTGTTTAGCTGTTTCCATCATTTCTAAATGACATTCTTTATTTAGTACAACCACGCCAAATCAGCAACATAGTTTAGAGTTGAACGAGAAGGAAACAGCGACGTGAAGTAGCCTAATATGTATAGATCTACTGTGTCGGGCAGACGCATAATGTACAGTCCTGAAATGAGTATTTTGGATTTAATCTGATTGATCGGTATATTGGGATTATGAAAACCCATATTTCTGCCTACCATTGGTTTTCTGGGATGTTGCATTATGCTCAGGATTGCCGATCAAATACTAATTTAGTAGAAATTGACGCAGTGAAGTTGTTAGTTTAAAATCAATATTATTTAGACCACAGCCTCCAAACTCCTATATTTCTCACGTTAGCTCTATACCTAAGGTAAACACGACATAAGCCCAACTGCCACATATACCGTTACTCTTTTTTGATGAACGCCGACCCATTTTGAATCTGTTCAAAAACAAAGCCAGAAAAAAAATCTATGGCACATGTTAAATAAAGGATCTCAATTTTCATATTTTGTTTATATGGATTCGCTTATATAACGCTGATGTCTGTGTGTGGATTTGTGTCCAATTTATTGTACAAATTAGTTTGACCTCGACTGATTTCCACATGCTTTGTAATTGTATTAGTCGTTTATTTAAATTTTTGTACATGAGCCTTTTCCAATGGTCAGAAATTCTGTGTCACACAACGGTGAATTTGGCAAATTTTGTGCCGCGTGGACGATCGACGTCTTCCTATTTCTGGTTTAGCGGCAGAGAGACACTTATAGCCAATTTATTGACGGTAGAAAAACGTATCGAAATGTTATAGGAAAAAATAAATATATGCACTGTGAAATAGGTTTACACTTTGTTGTGCGTGCAGACATGTTTAGAAAATGAAATGGAAGAAAGTCTCAGTCTGAGACTATTTAGGCCCACTCGTTACGCCCGACTTTGTAAAATTACGAAAATAAAGTTAATATGAAATGAAATAACTATAGCAATATGACAAATGAAAACAAATATATGACAGACAGTGTCATCATGGCCTACAGTAAAAACTGTGTTTTTATTCGGTCTGTTTTCTGTGCGTAAACTGTTGTCTGCTGTCTGCTTCTCCTGTCCTGCTTCATTTGGTTATTAGGTCCATAACAATATATGAAATAGGAATTAAATGGTTAATTGGAGGGACAGAAACCACACGTGATTGAATTTTTGGCGGATTATATCAGACTGCTGGATGCTGTAACAGACCCCCCCCCCCACACACACACACACACACACACGCACACACACGCATCCTCTCTCTCTCTCTTGCTCTCTCTCTCCCTCTTTCTCTCTCAGACTCACACAAGCACGCACACAATCCCGGTTTCACGGGTCTTTGTTTCTGATCTGTTAAATCCCACCCACTTGACATGAACACAGAAGAAGGGGAAAAAACCTCTCACTCAGGCGCCCACACTATCAGCGCCCAGTCGCTGTTGTCTATGCTGCCTGCTGGACCCGTAAGATGGACACAGAGAGCTGTTTGCCTTTCTCTTCACAGAACAGCAGGAGGACGCCAGAAAACTCCCCGGGACTGGAGCACGGCGGCTCCGGCTCTTTTCTTCCCTGCGATGAGCTGCAGAAACCCTCGCACCTTCCCCCTCCTCTTCCTCACCGCCTCAGCCTGCGCGGGGACCTGTACGCCGCCGCCATGGGCAGGTTCGGCGATGCTGCGGCGGACTTTACGCACGGCGCTGCCCCGGCTAACCCGCCCGCCTCGCCGTCCAAACACAGCAAGTTCTTGGACAGTATAAACCAGGATCAAAAGGGCACAGCCATAAGCGGCAAGCCGGCGTGTTATGAGAACAACTCGGAAGGTAAGTTACAGAGAATTTATGTGTTAAACAATAAAGAAACTAACTGATAAGTGAAAGGAGGAACAACAACAAGATAACAACTACAACTACTAATAATAACGATGGTCTTTGCTTGTTTTTTTTCTTCTTTCTTTTCTCTGTACTATCTTTGCATCAAAACAAAGCCCATTAACTTTTTTAAGAGGCTAAAAAAGTATTTTATGCCTAGGTGTCTTTCGTGCTGAAGACAGTCCTTGCATTAGCATATATTTCCCTATTATTTCCAAAATAAAATAATGGCCATCCTGCAGGATAAGTGGGAGTAAAAAAAATAAATAATGGAAGAATAAAATGAGAATAATCCTTTGCAGTGCCTTGTTAACAAATTAAATTACACAAATCTGTTTGTTTTTGCCATTTGTAGACTTTGCAATTGTGTCATTTCAACTAGTAATTACACAAAAGTGTTACTTGATTTTTTTTTTTTACTGCGTATGCAAATGAGAGTGTGATTGTAATAAATACGTCAACAAGTTTTCTTTTACTTGACAGTCCTTGATGTAAAGTGAGGGAGGTTAAAGGTCAGCCTGGAAGCAAGTCGGGTGTGTCATTAGGCTGCTAGTCAGCCATCAGCTTTTTAGGCCAACATTCAGCTTAATATTTCTGTATTTTAGCTCGTAGACTCGCTCTTTCAATTGTTTCTCATTCTTTTCATATACAAGTTTTTGGTAATCCAAAGCTCATCATGGTTGACTTTTGCAAGCATGCGTGTGCTTAAAGGCTGTCAGACATAATAGCCTGGAAATGTCCATCTTGGGAAGGAATGTAACGGCTGTATATGTTCAACCAAAGCCTGAAGAAATGATGTGGTCTTTCAGTTTATTTATTGGTGTTGATGATTCTGCAAAGCAACAGAGGATATGAGCCCTGATAAGGTCTTTGTGATATCTGTGTCCAGAATAATATACAACGGCTTGATTCATGTTACTGCCAAAGACAGCCAATGGACTTTTTTTTCACAATTAGTTATGATAACCATATCAGCTGTCTCCTGGATAAAAGCGGACTTTTATTACTTTTCTTTTAAATTCTGTTTAAATAAGAGAAGGCATGTATGGTTTCCCTATTCCTCTGTCAAGCCTGCACACACACACACACACATGCAAGTTTAATTTATTTGATAAATGACTGGGTATATTACTGTAAGTGAGTAGGGCTTTGCGTGTACGCATGTGCAGAATAGATAGAGCGTGTGTGTATCTAGCCATACTACTCTTCATTTGTGTGTTTTTAAGTTCGGGTTCGTACACTTTCAAAGGCAGACACGTCTTCCTGTTTTGTCTACGTTGGGAGGAAAGTGCAGTGATGGTGGGAGAGGCCAACGCATTTAAAACCCTTCGATCATCTTCACACTTTGATGTTTTACTTACTCTGCAATGTTGCTTTTTTCACTCAATTCTTTCTATTCTATTCTAGAATTTGTAAATTTTTAATCAATGGGTGAGTTGATTTTTACTAAATTGTGAAGTGCTTGATTTTTATAATGCAATCTTGAATTTTTTCAACAAAAAGTGTTTAAAGGTTTCTCACAAATATTTACAAATTCAAGGGGCAAAAAAAAAATGCTTCTTTTGCGCTTACTTGTTTTGGAGATTTCACGCTTGAAAGTGTTTATTAAGATATTTAATTTGCTATATTGCTAAATTCTGGTTTACACAAATGATGTTTCCAGTGGCAGATTTGTTTTTTGTCTCTATATGTATGGCATAGCCTCCATAGTATGCAAACAAAATGTATCCACGGCCACAAGAAATGTTTTGCTTATGATTTTTTTTCTGATATAGAAATATGCTACACACACACACATACAAATACACATTATTTTGCAATTAAAATAAGATAAAATCAAATTCTCCCTCACTATTTAAATCCTTTTGTCAACCCAGAAGCATAACGTCAAGTCTTAACCTTGCTAATCCCCTGTTAGAGGCTGAGATAACTTCACATTTTTATTATTCATCTGCTAAAATAACTACGGCAGATGAATTTAAAGCCATTGATTATTCTACATATATTAAAGAAACAGGATAAAACATATGTTTTAAAGTAGTACAGTTTTGCACGAATTGAAAACTTTAATATGCGGAGTAAGAGGCCTGGAAAAGAAGCGGCTTAAATTTCTACCACCACTATTTCCATGTGTTAGCTCACAGCATGATATTTCCACCTATACATTTTGAATTTATCCTCTATTTGCCTTTTCCCGCATTTCACATACATCTCCAGTTACACAGGAGTGGAGGCAGAGCGGATGTGGGTGCTTGACAGCATAAAAGCTATAGAATGTCCTGTGGCCCCAGTTTTCAATCTTAACGGAGAATATTTTCAGCATGAATGCGTGAGGTGGGATCTAATGGACACGCGGAAATTAATGTTCCAATGAAAAGTGCTCTCTGTTGGGCCCCATATTGAATTAGGAGAATAGCAAAGTAGCGTCTCAGCTGCCCCCATTGAGTGAGTGCCTGCAGATAGATGGAGAGAGATTTTGTTTTGGAGCTCAGGGTTAAACATAATGAACATGGACAACAACATCCAAACACTGCAGGAGGGAGCAGCCCTTTCCATGGTCTGCTAACAGGAAGGGACATAATGCTTTCAGATTTCCCCTTACAGCTGAATGTAAAGGGCAGAATGTATATTATTGATTCAAACAATCGTGCTTTATCAGATATAAATGTGTTATAATATTCAGTGCTGTATCCTAGTTGTCTTACTCTTAATGTGAATATTTTGACATGGACATTGCAATAAGTTTCCCATAGAATGAATTGATGTGTCTGTTTGGAAGTGACCCTAAACGTTTTTTTTCCCGTATTTCCTAATGAAACAAATCAAATCTTGTTTTTCACTTTTTGCCTCGCGGGTTTAATTTAAGCCAGCTCACTGAGAGTCCACTGCCTAAATATGGGTCGTCTGAGTTAATCCAATTAAAACACTGTTTGGCTGAATTAGTGTTGTATGTTGCTTTTCTCAGGCATCTCACAGTTCAGCCTCCTGTGGCAGTTAGAGTTTGGGAATCAAATTGAGAAGCATGAAAAACAAGCAAGAGAGTTGTGGTTTTCAGTGATACCTCACAAACAAAATGTTTGATTTGGTTTGTTTTCTAACAGTGTGCAGGATTATAGTGTGTTCTTAAAATCTGACCACTGTGAGCCAGAACCACATCCAGGTGAAAGTGTGCTGGTTAAAAAAAGGACTTGAAACAATTTCTCTGGCAGTGAAAATGGGAGTGGTTGAGCATTCAGTTTCACATGCAAAGCGCTGACCTTTTCTGTGTTTGTGGTGGTGTTGATTTCCTCACAAATTTAAAAGATATTTAAGTTGGCTATAGGTATGAATGTTTATCTGTGTTACTCTGTAAAAGGCTGCTGATTTGTTCGTGGTGCTTCTCGGGGTCCTGCCCAATCTTTCTACAACACTACAAAAGGAACGAACCAGGTGTAAAACAAATAAATTACACATTAATTTTATTTAATCTTTATTTAACCATGAAAGTTTAATTGAGATTTTTTTTTAAATTTATACTTTTTTTTGTCGTGGCCAAAATGGGCACCAACAACAATGGGTTCCAGACGAAGATGTGACAGAGGACTTAAACAATGTACAAAGTACTACTTACTTGCTGTAATCAGAAGTTGATGACTGCAAAGTTGTATGTAAAATCGGTACCCTAAAAATCACAACTTTAAAAACAAAACAATATATCTTTTATAAATTGATGCTTGTTAATTTACAAATTAATTTATACTTATTTTGAAATTTAAAAAAACTGTTTACTTTTTTCTGTGTGCCCTCAATGCCTCAGTCAGAGAGAAAGGAGCCCCGAAGACCATGCGCTATCCTGGTATTGGCACAGACTATTGTGGCAAGCTGAAAGAGCCAGGCAGCGGTTTACATGGGGACTCTATCGCTGACTCCATCGACTTATCAGGCAAGAACAAGAAGCGGCGCAATCGCACCACCTTCAGCACCTTTCAGTTGGAGGAGCTGGAGAAAGTGTTTCAGAAGACGCACTACCCCGACGTGTACGCCCGGGAGCAGCTTGCCTTAAGGACCGAGCTCACAGAGGCTCGGGTTCAGGTCTGTGAGGGCAACTACCTCTATTACCTATTTTACACCAATTCATGTTCTAACTATAAGCAGAAGAGAGTTTATGAGGTGAACAAAAACCTGTCTTCTGAAACTTTCCTGTTTATACTATATTTTTGTATTTGAAAGGTTTGGTTCCAGAATCGTAGAGCCAAGTGGAGGAAACGGGAACGCTATGGGAAGATCCAGGAGGTCCGCAACCACTTTGCTACATATGATATCTCTCTTCTCCCTCGCCATGACACATATCAGGTGGAGGATCTTAAATTATATACATGTTGTAGTACTTATTGATCTGCTGTGCTTTTTTTGTATCGTTGTTTATAGCAAAGTTTAAACTATTTTATTGTTCATTTCATCAAGTTCCAAATGTCTCACCCCATCTAGATGCAAGGTAACCTGTGGCCAGGGGCGGCTCCAGGGGGAGGCGGTGGTTCAGGTGCTGGCTGTGTCCTAGGAGCTGACTCCATCCCCTCGTCCTGCATGAGTCCATACGCTCACCCCCACAGCAATCTGCAGGGCTTCATGGGCATGCCCACATCTCCCAGCCATCCCCACCACCACCACCCGCCACACCATCCGGGCATCAACGGCCTCTACTCGCTCCACAGCTTCCCCGGGGGCCTCGGGCCCCCTTCCATCGAGGGGCCCGAGACTGAATACAAGCCTACGGGCCTGGTGGCGCTGCGGATGAAAGCCAAAGAGCCAGGCAGCATACTCTCCTGGCCTACATGACCACAAAAGTGCCAATTTCCCATTATGCACTGACTGAGCCAAAGCATATTACATTCCTGACCCATACACAGTCCCCGATGTACACACCCACTTCAGCATATGACTCAAAAATGTCCTCAAACATTTATATAAGCCAACTTGGAGACTTTTCACAATTCAATTCAGAAGATCTTGGAATAGGAATCTCATGAACATTGAGGGCAACTTGAGCCTCTTGCACGAAAACCCATTGTATTAATAGGAACTTTGTTTTCAGTTTTAGTTTGAAATGACGATGCTGAGACCAAAGAGGAAAAATTATTTAAGCATGTAAAAATTGTAATTATCATATTCATCTTTTTTTGTGTGTCTGTCGTGCTTTGCAGTGTGACCAGTAATAAAGGCCTCCATCTAAATCATCTGTCTTATAAATCTTATAAATGGAAGAAAAACAAACTCAGCCAGAATTATTCCAGCCTTGACTTGACTCTTTAAAAAAACCAAGAGAGTTAACCAAACGTTTGTGTCACAAATATAACTGGGAGTGTGGTTGCTGCACAGGCTGTGGTTGCCATAAACACAAAGATCTCTGCTCCGCGGGAAGTGAACTTCTTTGTATTCGGGAAGTGTACAGGGAGACCGTACATGTGCAGCCCACTTGGCCTCGCTTCAAGAGGCCTTCAGGTGGCACCTCATGTATCAGGGACGAGTGGCAGGTTCATTAATGGAAAGCTAACTGAGCGACCACACTTCAGTATTGATGAAGTAGAGAGCCTCCCACAGACGGCCGGCTTCACATTGAGGCAAACATTTCTCATTCACATCTGGCCTGAGCTGTAAACCCGACCAATTGAGTAATGAGTTACAGTTTAATCTAAGAAATTGAGGCTTCCATGGCCCAGAGTGTATTTTGTTTGGTAATATTATTCACAGAAGCCAGTTCATCTACATTCTGATTTTATTAAGTGTTCATGTGTTATCTTTTAAAAAAACCACATTAAAAAAACACATACACACATATATATATATATATATATATATATATATATAGACATAAAGATGTTGTTCACATAGTCTCACATGTATTGTGAAGGCATTCCAAATAATTGGCTGCAGGAAATCTCCTTGTTGTGCTCTACCCCAAACAATTAACTTTATTGTCAAGGAAACACTGAATTGCATGGTACCATCCCATCTGGTGTAAATTACTAAATACCAACATATTCATGTCAGATGTGCAAACATTTCAATCTGTGTTAGATTGAAAATGCAACTTGAATTGAGAAAAAAAAAAACAGAGTTCCACTGGTGGACAAAGCCCTCCAAAGCTCCACTTACTCCCCAGGAGTGTACATGGCTTGCGGGGGAATATATTGGCTCTACTTTCCCTTCGCTTGCTTCACCATGACAGCCATGCTGGGGCGGATAAGCTGCCATTCCCTCAGTCTGTGCCTGGGTTTTGTGTGAGCCACTAACATGTGGTTCCAATAGAAGAATGCACAAACCCATCAGAAACACTTTCCACACCCACAGCTTCAAATTCCAGCCAGGCCCTGGGAGACGGCAGCCCTTACTGCAGTTACATAGCCCCCCTGATTAAGTCCCAGATTAAGTGGAGAAGATAAGAAGACCTGTCAGTAGGGATAAGGGACTGAAGCGATGGCCATCTTTAGAAAAGCTGAAGAAAAAGCAGATGATGGATCAGTGCTCAATTTTGATATTTATTTTTAGATAGGAAGCAGGTTAATCAAATGTATTTGGCCATAAATAAAAGAAGAAACTCAGTGGCTTAGTGAATTGTACATGTCAACTCTCGAACACCGTCAGGACAGTTGTAATAAAATAACTTAATATTATAAATGCAGTATGGTTTTTCCACTTATAAAAAGAGCCAATTACCTCATCTTACAATGAGCGGTCATAAGTTTTGATTAAGTTGTCATTAAAGTTACAGTGGTGTGGTATAAGCTTTGATCTGTGTCGACTCAATATATCAGGCTACAAAAGCCTTATATGATTTGTCAGAAAAGAATTGAAAAATGTGTAGTTAAGGCTGCACAATGGTGGGGGCAGTTATTAACTAAGGATCACTCTGTGTGTCAGGGTCACTGGGTGAAGACTGTCACTAGAGTCTGGAAATTACTATACCCTTAGCCTCATTAATGGACAACAAAATATGATTTAATGCTCATTAAACTCTGTAAAGCTGCCTGCCGGCCACTGCTCTGAGCTTTGATCTCAACAAGATTTATCTTGGCCTTGAAGTGCAGCTATTGTGACACAACAGATCCTTGTATTTTAAGTAGTAGAACAGCATTAACATGTCCCACTAAGCCAAACAAATGTGGCCAAACAGCGGAGTACGGCGAGTTCAGCGCAGTCTGTCACGAAGTAATTGGCTGCTACCAGGCATTTATCGGTAGAACTTCATTAAGCAGTTTGTCATATGCAGGGAGAAAAACCTACACATTAATAAGTGCCACACTGAGTCCACCATTTGCATTTAATTGTACAACTGGCACAAAATGTTTTTACACATATCAGAAGTGTGGTTGATAGGAACACTGTCTGTTATTTACGTTTTAGTATGATTCAAGCAATGAGGACAAGTAGAAGTCATATAACTGAAGTCTATTTTCCTTTTGCTTACAACTTATACCTCCAAAAAGGAAATTCTTGTATCTCAAATTAAAAAGTGTATTAAAACAAACAAAACAAATATACTGACCTAAAATCTACAAAGTTAACATTCAGTACTAATCTAGCTTAACTACAATTATGAATGGAGCTTGGCTACTGTGTACAACTGTGTAGAAATTACAACTGGTTCATCAACATCTTGCTTTGTCGACGGAGACAGGCCTTATGCCTTTCCAAGGTACATTTTAAAGGATTAGTTAACGTCTTTGGAGCTACTGTAACTTTTAAGCTACTGTTCAAATACTGCCACCTTGTGGTATTATGTGGACTTGTATAAAAAAGGTTTTCTATCCCAACACCATAATAATGTTGTTTCCCCTCCTGTAAAATTCTAGATACATTTTTATTGTCACAAAATGTAGTCATTTCAGAGGTTCAGTGTGTTTACTATCCATAAGAAAAAAGTAACAGCAGTGCGTGCCTCACAAAATGATACATTCAAATGACCGTGCGAGAAATTGGAAATCACTAAATAAATACTATCTTTTTGAGCTCATAATGTAATACTGTGGTGTCAGATAGTTGTTGACTCGCTGACAATAGGTCACAGAGAGTTACAGTTATTTTGTCCACCGCCTCCACGTCGTTACAAAAAGTGAAAAAAAACGTGGATGATTGACATCCGCTTGAAAGTTTTCCACCCACCTTTTCAACCAATCAGAATGAAGAGGCGGGTCTTCACGCTAATCTTTACAAAATGGCGACTGTTGTTGTTTTGCTGCAGGGTCAGTGAATAAATCCGTTTTTCATTTCAATCATTTTCTGCACTAATTTGCAGAAACTGCACCAAAAACCCAAGGCGTCCCGAGGGTGGCCTCCGTGTGGACTGAAATGAAAGGTAAAGAGCGGTCGCCGATTAAAAAACGCTCCCGGGCCTTGGACGATATTCGAGACAGGGGAGGATGCCACCCGACCAGCAAGAAAATGGGGGCTCTCTCCGTTTCCAGTGGGAGTAATAATGGAAATAGCTCGACCAAAAGCGACGCAGGCTCGGCGAGAAGGAGTCTGCTCGGCGAAAAAAGAGACCGAGATTTCGACGGCCATGGTCGGACTGGAAATAATCACAGCTGCCAGTCTGTTGCTGCTAGCTCCGTCGGCAAAAACCACAACCTGAGCCTGACGCTGGATTTAGCCTCACAGAGGACCACTTCACGGGGGGAGCCGCGGGTTCAGCCGCCCAGCGCCGAGAGTGAGTACAAAACCCTCAAAATAAGCGACCTCGGCACCCAGCTGAGCGACGAAGACATAGAGGACGGACTCTTTCACGAATTTAAAAAATTCGGAGACGTGAGCGTGAAGATAAGCCGTAGCAACGACGAGCGGATAGCGTTTGTGAACTTCAGAAAGCCGGAGGACGCACGAGCTGCTAAGCACGCCCGGGGCCGGCTGGTGTTGTACGACCGTCCGCTGAAAATCGAGGCAGTGTACTTGAACAGGAGGAGAAGCCGCTCCCCCGTGGAGAGAGACTTGTACGGTGCCGCACAGAGCCACAGACACTTGCAGAGACCCCTCTCGCCCACCGGGCTTGGATACAGAGACTACCGGCTGCAGCAGCTGGCCTTGGGCCGGCTCCCTCCTCCCCCGCCGCCCCCGCTACCCAGAGAACTGGAGCGGGACCGGGAGTTCGCCCTGTTCGAAGCCAGGGCGCGACCGGCTTTCATCGCGGAGCGAGCGGCTTTTCGCGAGGAGGATTTTATATCTCCAGAAGACGACCAAAGAGCCAATAGGACGTTGTTTTTAGGCAATCTGGACATAACCGTCACAGAAGCAGACCTGAGGAGGGCTTTTGACAGGTTTGGGGTCATAACAGAAGTGGACATTAAAAGACCCACAAGGGGCCAAATCAGCACGTATGGATTTCTGAAATTTGAGAACCTTGACATGGCTCACCGCGCTAAGCTTAGTATGTCCGGCAAAATAGTGGGCCACAACCCCATAAAGATAGGCTACGGGAAAGCAACTCCCACCACACGCCTTTGGGTGGGTGGACTCGGACCCTGGGTTCCTTTAGCCGCCCTGGCGAGAGAGTTTGATCGCTTTGGCACTATAAGGACCATTGACTACAGAAAGGGGGACACTTGGGCCTACATTCAGTATGAAAGTTTGGACGCTGCACAAGCAGCATGCACACACATGAGGGGCTTCCCGCTGGGAGGTCCAGAGAGGAGACTCAGAGTGGACTTTGCTGACACCGAGCATCGTTACCAGCAGCAGTTCCTGCAGCCTCTCCCAATACCACCTTTTGACATGGTGGCTGAGTCGTTTGTCCACCGCGCCACCCCTGAACCCCTGAGGGTCAGGGAACGGACTCCACCGCCGCTTCACTTCAGGGAGAGAGAGCTCTTTCCTGGAACGGAGTGGCCCAACCCAGCAATTCGTGATCGGGTACGTGCCTCGCCCTTTGAGCCCCTGGAGCACTTGGAACGTGAGCGGCGGGCACGGGAGCCCTGGTCTTTGGAACGAGAGCTGCAGGGACGAGAACCCACGCGCAAACGGCGTGTAATGGAGGACGGGCGCCATATAGACCACTCCCCTGACAGCACTGAGAGGACAGTAAGACGCAGGCGTGCTTCTCCGGATGGTAGTCCCGGAGGTAGCAGCAGAGATGGAGGGCGCTTCAGTGACTCAGAGCGTCCTCTGCGCGGAGAGAGAGCCTCCCCTGCACGAGAACATCACAGCAGCCTGGAAAGAGGTGGGCCTGAACGGAGAATCAAAAGCCAGAGTCTCTCTGACAAGGGACCTTCAAGCACCAGCGTTTCAGCAGTTGGAGAGCGTAAGCGCAAAGCAGGCGACGGGGGTGGCAAGGGCCCGGCCAAGAGAGAACGTTCTGAGAGCAGTTCCAAGGGAGGCCAGCCGTCCAAACCAGACGGCACCAAACTCAGTTTGGCCTGGCACGGTATGCTGTTGCTCAAGAACAGCAACTTCCCGGCCAACATGCACCTGCTGGAGGGCGATCACAACGTAGCCAGCGACCTACTTGCTGACGGTACAACAGGGAGGCAGGTGAGTGAGCTAAAGATCACCCAGCGTCTCCGTCTGGACCAGCCCAAGCTCGACGAGGTGTCCCGGCGCATCAAGGTGGCGGGTCCCGGCGGCTACGCCATTCTGCTGGCAGTTCCTGGCGCCACAGAGGATTCGTCGTCGTCTGACCCCGCAGTCTCAACTCAGCGGCCGCTTCGCAACCTGGTGTCCTACCTCAACCAAAAACAAGCGGCTGGAGTCATCAGCCTACCCGTGGGAGGCAGCAGAGATAAAGACAACACAGGGGTTCTTCATGCTTTCCCTCCCTGTGATTTCTCCCAGCAGTTCCTGGATTCCTCTGCCAAAGCTCTGGCTAATAGTGAAGAGGACTATCTGGTCATGATTGTGGTTCGTGGAGCGTCTTAAAAAAAAAAAATCTGAACACACTAAGTTCAAGTGGTGTAAAAAAACAAAACAAAAAAAAACTGCTGTATGTCAATAACTATTGCATGCTGTGTGTTCTGCATTATGGGGTACACTAGTATGGTTCTTGAGTGTTTGTATGTTGCCATGTAATCCACTAAAAGGACAAACAGTGCCCTCCTGCAAAACCTAAAAGGGTGTGTGTTTTTGAAATTATTTTTAATAAGGTCATAAACCTGCAGCAATTCAGTCAGAGTCCTGAAAAACACGAGGAGCATTTGTTGAATACATTTCAGTTCAGCTTAAGAAGAGATGAGTCTTGTAGAAAACAACATTTTGGATAATTTACAGTTTTAAAATCCAACCCAGATACAAGAAAATAACTAGAAAATACAATGAGTGGACACAATAACACCACCACTACAATACAACCACAAACAATGGCCTCATAATTTACTGTAGCATCGAAGCCACATCTTTCTGACACAGTGTTAACAAAAGCTGAAAATTACAAGCTTATCAAAGGTCATGTTTGTTCATTGGCTATTATACCACATTGCCTTAGATTGTGTAGGTGTTGTTATTGTGTCTATGTTCTATACAGGTATTTACATATGGGGAATCAGAAAGCATCCTTTTTCAAAGCTATGAATTACAGTGCAATAATATTTCTACTATAATCACTTTTTGATCGATGGAGGCAAAGGTGAGCATGACATTTCTGAAGTTAAGGTTTTTGGTTAAGATGTAGTGAATGGTTTGCTACTGCAGTTACAGAGCTAATCTCTTTGGAGAAATAATCCTGGTAACATTTTGAAGGTCAAAGCATGTCGCACAGCTCCTCTCCAGACGTTTTAGGCTATCTTGCCTCTCTCAGGTAGCCACGCTGATGGCAGGAAGATAGCTTAAAGTTTGAATTAATGGAGTGCGGTGTACCAAAGAAGAGTTGTGCGATTTGTTTTCATTTTGATGGTCTGATATAGTTCTCAAAGTTGGGAAAACATTTCAAAGGTCACTACTTAAAAAGACTTGCACACATTTCAGTCACCTAGTTGACTGAAATGTGTGTCTGTAGTTGTGAATTGTGTTTTTAAAAAGATTACAGAATATGTTTAGGTTCATGGTTTGGATTTGAGTGTATCTTTACTAATGTGTTCCTCAATATTGGAACACCAAATTGCAAGATAGACAATGAACTCAGTGTGTGTCCACTGGTAAAACTAAATTGTTATTGTCAACTTTATGTGGAATGCTGAATACTAACAGATGTGGGGTTTTTGCCCAGGGAACAGCCCATAACACAATACGCATAGCATAGTAACGCAAATACTAACATGTTTTTCCTATTTTTTACTTCATATTTTATTTTGTGCATCCCTACCTTCGAAATGGTTGTGTAATGTGATCTATGAAAAAAAAAACTACAGTAGTAATGGATAAAAAGCTTAGAGAGTTTTGTGTTGTTTCATTTATTGCTCTGAAACCAGTAGGTCCTCCCAAGAATAATACTATTCAATATCAGTAAAATGTTGGTACAAAGTAACAAAAACCTGCTATTTGTTCAGTAAGTAGGTCTGTGTAATTTTAAAGTTTTAGAAATACCTTAACAGTTAATGTTTGAATTTAAATTTTAGAGGTCTAAATTTGACAATATTATACTCATGCCTGCCAACATGTTCCCAAGGCCTACTTACCGTATTTTGTTTTGCCATTGTACGTTTGTCATGCAATAGTAACCCACCCCGATTTATAGTTTGCTGAGTTTGGTTTAATCTGTATTGAAAACATTAATATGTCAGAAAATTGTTATGTGTGTGAACATCACACCCACTTCAACGTTGGACTCCTGAGGAGACGAGTGCAGAGCTGAATACCTCTGCAGAGAAGGCTACCTAGTCTTTGTGAGTCCTCGCTAATGAGGCAGCTTTTAAGTTGTGTATCCCATCTGCACCTGTGATGACTTCTGTTTTAAATGGAAAATTGAGCAATGTACACTTTGATGTCATGGGAAAGGAAAATCCGTAGAGCCCATGCGAAGCTGTTCACATACCTGCAAGTGCGTTTGGGCACTTAATGTGACCGATTATCAATAAATTGTTCATTTGAAGGGAAACATGTTTCTTCGATGGAAGTGAATTGAAGAAACAAGCTGCCGTACCTTATTATGTTTCGAAGGAGTTGTCACTTGAAATTTTGTGCCTGCACACGAAAAGGGAGACGATTTGCATTTTGTTTAGCAGCAGTGAAGAGAGACCCCTGTATCGCGTGAGGATCGCTGTTTGCTTACAGGCCTGAGCTCCTAAGTCGCCCATCATAAATTACTCCCCCTTCATCCCCTGTTATACCCTCAACTGTTCCTGCTGGCATGTGACCACCTGGTCAGGATCGAGGAGCCTCGGCTGCCCCTTGTTTACAGCCAGAATCCATTTTGCGTTGTCAAACGGTGGCAGATGCCGACGGCGGTGCAGTCCGGGACTCGGGGGCGGGAGCAGACGGCAGCGCGCGCCAGCTTCCTGTGGTCCTCCCTGGTCTTTACACTAAAGATTTCATGTGCATTGTTCCTGGTTCTGAATAGGACCTGAGGAAATCCCATCACCGCACGTCACACACTCCACTCGGGAGATTGTGGGTGACACCGCTCTGAAATTTCCATAGCATCTCCAGTTCAAGCTGTCTCACCGCAGAGGCCAAGCTGAACCCCTGGGCTGATTTGTCTTTATTATATTTTGCCCAGTTATGATTTGATATGACTTGAGGTTTGGCTCAGGGAAGAGGATTGGCCAAAACCTCAGCTAGGAATATTGCCTTCCCCCGTCTTTGTGTTCTCCTCCGATTGAACCCTCTTCGAGGAGACGAGTGAAGAAGTGTGTTGCAGTGCTGAAGCTGCATTCGATCATCACCTGAAGTCTGCCGCAGCATGGAAATGAAATACGAACAGGCCAAGTTGTTAACTTTTTTGACACCCGCTGGAAGGAATCCACACTGAGGACCCCCACCCTTCCCCCAAATCCTTCTAGGAGACCTGTTTATTTTGCCAGTGCCCTTTTATAAGTTTATGGCCACTTCACACAGGAAAGAAAGTTTTCCATTTCCCCCTGCCATCCATTTTAGACATATTAGTGTCAAAACAAATGCTGTGTTCTGTGCCGAGAAGGACCCCTTACTTCGCTAGAGAAACATTGCCATCTTGAGGACCACGGAGCTCCTGCCTTCTGCTCTCACAGCCTACCTGACAAATCACACTCATGCACACCAGACATCCAGGACAGAGCTGGTATCACTGTATGACTACTGTATAGAAACGGCATGGCGGTGAGTAAGGACAAAAAGTGCTGCTTGCCAGGTCTGTGTCGGTGGCTTAGGCAGCAGTGGTAAGTATAAAGTGTCAACACCACACGTTTTACAATAACAAATGCAAAATCGCACACTGTAGTTTTCAGCCAAAGTCATTAGAGGCAATTTCCACTGATTGCAAATTTGATTGTATATGATAACAGGATAATATACTGCCCACAATGACCTATTGCTGCTTTGATCCGCAGCTTAAGAATCAACACAACAAAATGATAAATTGTCTCAAGTGACATTTTAAGACCCACATTTAAACTTTTTTGATAATATAGTTATGCACATGCTTTTTTTTTGCATTCATTGCAAAATTGATGTATGGATGAAAAAAAACCTGGTGAGTTTTTTTCACAGTTAGATTGCAGCAGCTGTTGATGCTCATGCCTGGGTTAGATATTTTTCAGCCTTAATAGAGATGTAAAGTCAAATGGGGATTACTAGTCAGTTCCCGGTTAGACAAATGTAATTTAAAGGGAATTACAATAACATAAGACAGCTTCTGGCACAAAACTGCCTTTAGCATTAGGAGATGTAAAATGTAGCTTGTGACAATAAAAAAATCATCAATATGTGGCCAATACTTGATCACAGAATCTGGCAGCCGGCACTTCACCGATAACCTGTATGCCTTTTATTCCCAAGGCTCCCAGTATATTGAGCCTGTTTGAGCAGCAGCATTGTACTGTCACCGCGTCAAATAACACAGAGAGTTGGTCAAAACCAGAGAGAGAGATATTCAGTCATCAATATATTGAACAGCAGTACCTGGTAAGATTTTTTGGCGTGTTTTGTTCAAAAATGAGATGTTAGTTTTTGTCATGATACGCTGCTGAGAAAATCGGCTTATTTGTTTTTCTTAAAACAAGGAATTTTAAATTTGAACGGTTCCTTTGTGAAATCAATTGACCTAGATCTGGAGAAATAAAAGATATACAGTACTGACTTCGGTCAAAGTGACACCAGATTTCCAAAAGAGAGAAAGGTATCATGTTATAATTTTTTACCAGTGTTAGTAAGACGTCTTAACATTTTGCAAATGCAAACTGGTGTACAGTATGGCATTGTACAATCACCTCAGTGCGACAGATCTCATGTCATAGTATTTGCTCACGCACTACTGTTAGAAAGATCCTCTGATTTACCTGATAGACTAACAGTAATCTATAAAAGCCATAAATGTGTCAATCACAATTTCACACTTGATTTGTTATCAGTTCGTTGTAGTGTGAAGCGCTCACTTGGATATTATGTCGATCAGCATTTACATTTCTAAAAACACGCGTTAACTTGCACTCATAAGCATTTTCATATAATTTATGCATTCACAAGTGATCATTTGCCACTGTGAACTGTCCAGATTAAAACATGTTTTTATGTTTCCTAGACAGAGTTCCAGTGGAGAGCAGCCGGTGCATCAGTTTGTTTCCAGGCCATCAATAAACACCATCAGGTGTCATCTACTGTGAGTAACCCGTTTGCTTTGATTAACAGTGCATTAACTATCTGAAAGGATATAAAATGTGAAGCCCTGAAATAATTGCATTTAATTTTAAACCAAAGAAGAAAATGAATGTGATAATATAGATGAATCATTTTGTTTATTATGTGTCCAAATAATGTGTCAATAAAACATGTTAAAGATGTTGCAACTTGTGTTTGTGTGTTTTTTAGTTTTTTGTTGCAGAGAGATAGTTATCTGAATCACAGAAAAACAGACTTGAGTCACATGCCAGTTTATTACAGCTGACTGCGCACTGTTACAAGGCTTAAAAATGAACTCTAACCGCTTGGAACAGGATATCTATGATTGGTTAGACATATTTTCTAAACTACGAGTTTGCAAATCCAGGAGCCAGAGTAGTGACAAAACAGTGCTTTACCCATAAATGCATTTCCTGCAACGAAAACATGAGCTCATACGCCATCAAACATAACTCAGTGGTGTTTGAGACATTACCAAAGGGACATAAAAGTTATTTCAAGATATTGCTCATACATACAGTTCCTTAAAAAATCCAGATAACTAAAATAACCCCAAACCAAAATCTACGTTTAAAGCATCAAATACTCAATAAAAAATGTATATGGTACAAAATATTCAGTGGCCCTCCATCACAAAAGCATACTGGTGGTGAATGCAACTCGTGAGCCAAAAGAGCTTTTGTGCGTGACTCGTTATTGAAGCAATACAAAGAGCCTTGCTCAGTATTGTGAAAGTGAGTTGAGGAGGAATAATTTGGTACTAATTGAGACAGCATTCTTTGAGTAGAAGCGTTCCTCTGCCACAAGAGGGCAGCGTAACAAAACATAATGTCCATCACTGGATCCTGGACAGTACTCAACTGAGACTTGGACACAACTGGTGGGTCATAGTGGTTTAAATTATAAAAAAATGTTCAAACTAAATTTTACTAATAGGACGCTTCAAGTTGTAGTTCGATTTCTAATGTGTCTTTGGCTGACATCACAGGAAAGTTAGTAAAGATACAATACAGTACCTTGTAAGGCAATCTGGTGAAAAACAAGGAATCCAATGAAAACACACACACACACACAAAACTCTACATAAAAAAAGGATTCAACCAACAGACTCCTGTTTATAAACACAATATAATTATAAGTTGTATTGCCATTAATTGGCTGCCTGCAGGCACTGTAAAGGCGGGGCAACAGCTTCCTACCAGTCTAGTTGGGGCACCGTGCATCTACATGTATATGTGCAACATTAGCAATACATCTTTTTTTTTTTTTATCACAGTTGGTCGGACATACACGGTTGACAAAATGACAATTACACACAATCACACAGAATCCCCGGCTATTCAGCGGAGCTCGTCAGCTCCATCGCCCCTCAGTCCAACTGCGATCAAAGCATTTAGGAAACAAACTTAAATCTCCACCAAACAGGTTTCTTCTATCAGGAGCTGGTAAATGATGTGAAAGTGAGCTGTTAATGACATGAAATCTCTCTGTGCTCTCGCATAGAACAGCTCACAAACGACGACCGTTTTCTCATCCGCAGGTGCTGCCAAGTAAAACATTGTGAAGGTTAAGTTCTTTAAATGTGTATTATCATTACTAGCCGTCAAAAGGAGAAAGGCAGTCTCTAGTTTGTTGTTGTATTTAAAAAGGTCACAACTGAGGTCTCGATTAAAAAATAAATAAATTCTGAAGTAAATTGCGTGCTCGTTTGCATTGAAGACTGCAGGTGCAAACACTATATAAAGGTTAAAATGCCTTAAAATGTGATTAAGGAGTTTCGGTGTCAGTTGAAGTTGAAGTACTTAAATAATTATTTGAATAGTTTGAATTGTCAGTTCAAGTGTGAGCATTGAAAGGTGCTGAGTTGTCAGTGTTAGAGCTGAAGACAACTGAAATCAGTTGTAGTGTAATGAAGTGGCAGCAGTTGATATGTCAGCTTAAGTGGCTCAACATTCGAAGACTAGAAATCTGTGTAAGCGATGGAAGCAGTTGGAATGTCAAACGATGTGTTTACTGCTGAAAGTGAGAGGGCTGAATTGGCGTTTGAAATTTAAGCAGTGACGGTGAAGGCAGTTGAACTCGCAGTTCAAGGGTAGGCGATTAAAGCAGTTGAAAGCAGTTAGTTTAAATGGGTGAAAGGGTTACTTTATGTGAAAGCAGTGAACGAAGCTGAAGGGTCAGTTTGGCTAAGATTTTAGCTGGAACTTCCCACTGACTTTCAATGCTTCAACAAGCCAGTGTCACCAGCACAATGCACACACATTATAACTTATGAAAAGATCTTAAAAAAGTTTAAAGCTTCAACTGCATTTCCAGAAAAAAAAACTGAACTAATACCACTTAGTACAAAGTGTAGTATTAAGATTAAGGTATGAATGAGTGTGAAGGGGTTAAAGAAGAAAAGAAAATGTTTGAACTCTGCTCATTCATTTATATGGGAAAAAACTATAATGTTTTGATGAAAGAAAAATATCCCCCCAAAAATACAGTAAAACTTGATGGGCATAAAAGCATCCAGAATATTTATAATAAAGTTATATATACGAGTATATGAGTGTGCATGGCCAACAGCGAGCACACCAGCAATACCTTGAAATGCTAGCACATACCGTACAATCTACCACTGTGGCTACAATAATCTTTTGGGGGGCAAGAGATACATTTCCTTCTCTGTTAAACTTCTGAAGCAGAGGCAGATTTTTGGTAGCAGGTTGCAATTAAGTGGTTGCTCCTCTTCTTAACCATCTGCCAGTAAAGTGTCAGAGGAAATGTCATGCAGCAAAAATAGTAGAAGACAGGATTTTGTGCTCATCTGCATAGCTTAGTTTTCCTGCAAAGTGAGTGCAGTTTTATTGTTGCATTGGTAAACAGATTTAGATGATTTCTTTTAAAAATAAGTTATTGCCGCAGAACTGCTAACATTAGAATGTGCTGGATGATGTATGTGAGGGATTTTCTTTGTTTTGGATGCACGTACCTCTGATAAGAACAAGAATAGGGGATAAAATATTTTGCAGAACACTGAAATTTTGGCTTTTCAAAGTTCAGAATAATCATTTATTCACCAGCGTCCTGACTACTGTATGTTCTCGGACCTCATGTTACTGTGGCCATAACCTTCGTCTCCTCGGCCCGTGTTACGCTCCTGCAGAAATAAAGGGCCACTTGGGTCACGACTTTAAGCTGGAGTCCAAGGTCCAAGGTATTCAGGCACATGGCAAGTTCTGAACATGCTGGTTCAAGATCGAAGGCCTTCCCTGGGATTCACTCCTACACAACGCCGTTCTGCAGGCGGTCTGGGGCGAAGCAGCCGTTGGTCTTACAGCTGCTTTCTGCTCTCTTGTCCTGGGTCAGTTTGTTCCTGGCCTTCCAGCGTTGAGCCAGAGGCTCCATGAACAGCGAGAGGGAGGAGAGCAGATAGCAGAGCCCAGCCAGGTAGAAAGAACAGTCGTAGGTCTGAGTGTAGTCGTACAGGAACCCTGCAAAACACAAACAACACAGGAACTTTAAGAGTCATTCATCAGCGAATATACTGAGCAGCTTTCATTTATAGGGACATAACTTTCTTTATAGATCATTATACATACATATATATATATATGATATTATATATAAGCTTTCACACAGGATGTCATTTATATCTGTAGACCATAAAAACAACAGAAATGTTTAAAACTGGGAATTATTAATATTGTCAATAATTTACAAAGGCATACATGAACCTTCAATGAACAAGGCACAAAAACTAATTTAAACAGACGTGTATTATGAGGTGGCAACATTTCTGTCTATTGGATCTCTTATGATTTAATATGCTTTGCTTTAATAACTGTACACGAATGTCTGATAATATGTACTTTCTGCATTTAAATCATTTCTGTCAGTGTCATCTCTGTCGTAAAAGACAGCCTCGGGTTGATTAGAAGACTGGAGACAACTTGCCAGTGTATCTTAGAACAGTCTGACCTGTGTTCTTATCCCAGGGTGAGGACGCTGAGACAGATGGGTGAAAGTGGGGTAGAGTTGACTTGATATCTTTTCCTTTGCTGCTACGTGTTTATGAAGTTATAAGTATGTGACTACATCGGCCCTTCGGGGTCAGATGCTTCATATGCTCATGGCGTATGGAGCT
>JAVQJL010009935.1:0-16475 GCA_036024295.1 Nannoperca obscura | reverse complement strand
AAATAAATAATAATTTACTTTTTTCATTTAAAGTTTTTAATTGTAGCTTTCAGTTTGAGCATTTGTATTTAAGTTTTTGCATTTTGAATTTAACTTTTGTCATTATCATTTCACATTTTAAAATTGCTTTTTAAATTTTCTATTTGGACTTTGCATTTTAATTATGACCTGATTATTCCTAGTTGTTTGTAGTGAAATAATAATCTTTTTAATTTAATCTCTCTTCATTTTCTATTTGGACTTTTAATTTGAATTATGACCAAAAATATCCTCCATAAAGCACCACTGTTCCTACCTAAAGCCTCACAGAGCCACTAGCACGGCTGTGAACTCTCGTGCTGTGCCTCAGTTCGGATACTTCTGTTTGCACACTGTGCACTTACACGTGCAGTGCATGAATTTCAACAGGTTGTCTCAAATCAAATAAGGCTGTTGTTACTTAGAAATAACGATGGCAACATTTAACCGCTTCTTCTTTTAAATGGCAAATTGCAACTGGGCGGAGCAGCGTGTTTGCTTACTTGACTACAATTTAATTAAAAATGAATAAAAATGAACGTGCTTTTACTTTTATACAGTGCACTGCATGTTGCCATAACTGTCAGTGTGAATGTCCTTATGCACTTGCAAGTTTAAGTACAGAAGAATGTGAATTGTTTTGGTTTCCTGTATTTTTAATCACATCTCAGCCTCTGACCTCCAGATCTGCAACACACACACTGATCATACTGATTTCCTCCACTGTTACCTGTTGATGTGACGCACATTTACTGTTTAATGCATCCTCTTAACTTTTTGCAACATTTAAATTCATCAGTAGGCATTTGGCACCTTTAACATGCACCACATACACGCGTGAGTGGTAATTTTGCACTGTGACTGCAATGTCAATGCACTTCATCAGTGAAGCTCTGCAGGGCATCTAAACAGTACGCAGCCATTCATACCAATCTACTGCTAAGTCTTTGCATAAGAGCTCTGGCTACCATAGATTTGGATTTAGTGTCTGAGACTTGACGGCTGGGGAAATAAGTAAAGAGGCCTTGTCTTCTGTCTGTCTGGTGAAATGACATTTGTATTCCTCTGATGGATTATAAAGTAAGGTTTGTTTGCAGCATATGTAATTCCTTGATAATTTTTTTCTGCAGGGATTATAGTACGGCTGAGGAAACTTATTAATATTGGAGTTAGGCAATTAGAGTGGGATAAATCATACAAACTGCAGGCAGCTTGATTCAGTGATCGACTTTGTAGGAATAAGGAAGGGTCAGGATGCTGACGTTGTGCAAAAGATAATTGTTGGCAATGACAAAGTTCACCTGTGTGTATGTGTGTGTGTGTGTGTGTGTGTGTGTGTGTGTGGTGCATGACAAAGCAAATGTGAATGCCTGTAATCCAGTTATCCACTTAGTGAGTTATTATTCTTGACCGTGGACATATTTCTTTATCGTCTGAGCCAGAGAGGCACAACAACATCAGTTCATTCACTAGATCAAAAGAAATAAAATCATATTTTCACAGGGAACATTTTTAAAGAAATAAATGTCCATTGCAGCATCTCATTGTTGCAAGAGAAGAATGTTGAAATACAATCAATCTCATGGCCAAAAGTATGTGGACACTCGAACATCACCTGTATGTGATTGTTGGACAACTCATTCACAAACCACTTGAATGAATCTGCTGCTGTAACAGCCTCCACTCTTCAGTGTAGGCGCTAGTTAGCATCAATAGATAAAACAAAGAGTCTAAAGCCAATGCTACCTTGTGCTCTGTCAGTCTGAGCTAAATGCTAACTTGCTAACCGTGTTAGCTAACATGTGATGTTAAGTTGTTTGCCACCTTAGTTTAGCATGCTGACATTTGCTCATTAGCACACAACACAACATCCGAGGCTGATGGGAATGTCATTAGTTGGGCAGGTGTTCCAGCACCATAAACAAGCACCACTAGTCAGAGTTGTATTTATTAACAATTGATCAAATGACAAGAAAATGAAGAGTTGTAACAAATTTTAAGAGATTAGAGAGAGAACCGCAGCATCAGTCATCACTCAGTATGACCTGTAGGCTGATTACAGTAATGGTTTGGCATCAAAAGTGAGTCAGTTGTATGTTCCTGGCGTGCAGGTCAGGACTTTAATCTCTGGGAAAACGAACAAAATCAATCAAACCTGTACCGAAGAAATCGATACACATTAAGAGTCACAAAAAAAGAAGAAGCGTGCCGCAGACGTGTAAAGGAAAACCAACCCGCTCCGTGTTTGTGTTGCTGTAGTGCAGATTTTGGTCAAGAAACACTTTTTGTGGAAAGACACGTTGTTGTTGAATTGTTTCTGAATGTAAATGTTCAATAAACACCATGATTGAAATTCCATTAACCTCCACTGCACTGGTGCGGAGGCAGACATGTCCACATGTCGTTGTTTATTTCTCACATCTGAACTGACCTGCCGTCAACACAAACAATTCACCTGCCTCACCCGGGACTGTTTCCCCCACGCTTTGGATAAGCACATGCTTCAGCTTAAGGTAGCAGCTGTGTCCTGCACTTTGTTGTAGCTGGGGAGGCTAACCCCATGTGCATTTACTCCTCATTCTTGTCATCTAACTGTCTGAAAACACTTCTGATGAAGCACAAATCTCACACAGATCTCTTAAAAGCACTCGTTATTCATTCTAAACATCACTACATATTACATAGCTTCTTTATATTTCTGTGACTGGCTTGCATCATGATGAGAGATTTGATGTGATAATCTTTCTAAACCAATGTCCAGTGTCCATATTCACAAAACAACCGTTGCAAACAGTTGCTGCCAAAGAAGCACCGTGCATTAAAAACACTACTCACAGCATGATAAAGCAAAACATTATGATACATGTACAAATCTGTATTCATATTTATCCATACAGTATTTATCAATGCAGGACTGAGAGGGCACAGCACTCTGGAGGCTCGGGGTCGTGACCCCCATCTGTTACTAGAGGCTGCAGTGAGCGCGTGTCGGCCTTACTCAACAAGCTTGGACAATCTGCACAAAAGGTGAAACATAAGCTTTATTTTGAGAGTTTTCACACAGCATGTTTCAGTTTTTAAGGACTAAAATGTTGGTTTAGATAATTCAGGTTAATTTCCCCACCTCCCGTCTGTGACTTTATGTTGCAGGTGGAGTAAGTGTGAGTGAGAAAAGCACAATTTAATCACTGATCTAGATATTTATCCACACAATATTTGACACTCGTCAGCAGGTGTTGAACAGTTGGACAGAAGAATCGGACTCAAAACAAAAGCAGTCTATGTCCAGTGTGTTCTCCCAGGACTCAAAGCCGTATATAAAGTCTTCTCCTTCAGGTGGTGCGGGGAGTAAACGCTCTCTGCTGTCGAGGATTTCCAGAGGAAGTGGATAATCGGTGTTGGACTCCGTCCTCTGCAAAGACAGATTCAGGCTCTCTCGTGGGTTTTCACTTTCCCTGGTGGCTACGGCCTCTTCTTTAATCTGCTGTTTTGATTCATCGGCCGTATCCTCGTGGCCCGGCACCAGGCTCGGCTCTGCTTTCACGGCACTTTGTCCTGGTTTGCTGCTCGCTGCAAAATCTCTGCTCTTCTGAACTTCTGCGATGATCTTTGCCTGAGTTTCAGCCTCAGCCTCCTCGGCTCTGATCTTCTCTCGCAGTCTCGCATACTTCTGCCCAAAGCTTAGCCCCCTTGGTGGTGGCAGCAGCGCTGACACAGGCACCTTTTCAGGAGCAGGTGGACAAATGTAGCCTTCATAAACGATGGTTTGGTTTGACCGTTTCTTTGTATAAACTGCAATACTGCGGAACGGAGGCTGAAGACCAGCATGCACGGGCAGCGTGGTCCAGTCTGCTGGCATCTTACATAGCACGTATCGATTAGATGAAGCAACTGCAAAATTACAGCACAAAGACAACATTATGCATAGATTCAGTATTGACATATTTTGCAATGACAACTTTATTTCTATGCACTTTTTAAAATAACTGAGAATGAAACAAAACAAAAAAAAAAAAGTAAAAAATTAGGACATATAATAGATAAGACATATAATAAAAGTATCTGCAAAGACATGAGATGTTAGTACACACAGATACTTTAAAACGTTGCAATATTACAAAAATGTAGATGTTCAAAAAAGAAGAATCGAAGATATTCAAGGGGCCCTGAATAAAAGCCCCAAACGCTTCAGACTTGTCACTATTTAATTATAAGAAACATCCAGATTTTTAGATCCTGAAAACATTTAGTGTGTCAGAGTAATTCATCTCTAGCTGTCACCTGCGGAGCACTGAAAGGTGATGCCACCGACCACCTTGTGCTTAATTAAAGTTACATTCCAGCTTACCCTTTTCTGCTGCGTCACGACTTTTAATCATGATTGTGGATATCTGTGACTATCCTGCAGAAAACTAGTTTCCGTGAACAGTTAATAACAGAATTAGTTATTAAGATCCACTGAAGGCAACATCTGTGAACCAAATGTAAACAAAACGGGTTGTCATAGCAACACAGTTCAAAATGCAACATAACAAACGTTTTTATTTGGCAGGAATGGGCCCACACACAAACCCACAGAAGATAATCACCCAGCTCTGCCTTTTAGCATCTTTCAGCTCATTGTTTTGGTTTTACGGCCTCATCAGAGTCACAGAAGCTCATAAACTCACAGCCAGCCATGTTTTCCAGCACCAAACAACAGGCGTTTGTGACTAGCTGGTGAACATAGCGGCACGTTTTGCAGCTATACTGTCAAGTAGTAGTTAAATTGCACCAAAATAACCATTGTCGATGGCACAAGGGCACAACGGAAGAAACTGATCTCATGTCTAGCATTTAGCATAGCGACAGTTCAGGCGTCTTGGGACTCACCACCTACACATGATGAAGGCGCATCACGAGTCACTGCTAATGTGTATGATTGGCTTCATAAGTTCTGTTCCTGAGTCGTTAAGATGCGTTCAGAAGCTGCAAACCAGTCTGTATTTCCCACTGCTGTACCGCTCCTCACAGTAACAACCTGAGCCAGTTATGTTGATGCAAGTTGTCATTTTTAAGGAATTTCAAGGTCAGTAAAATATATTTATATATAAGACAGGCTGTGTCCATGTGCTGCACTGTCAACCCACAGCAACAGAGGATGTTAGTGTTAGCTCCAGTTAATATCCAATTGACTTCAGTGGCTCATTAGCAGGTACACAGATATGCACGACATCAGACGAATGAGTCACCCAGTCATTTGCTTACTGGATTTAAAAGAGATACAGGAAAGAGCACTGCTGCTCATTTTCATTTCCAGAAGCCATCTTTAGCAGCATGTCTCTATGGATGGTAATTTATGTCCATCCACCACTTTGGTCCAGAATGAAATACTGTATCTTGACGTCTATAAGATGCACTTTCATGAAATGTTTTACCAATATTCAAGGTGCCTAGAGAATAAATAATAATGACTTTGGTGATCCTCTGAAGTTTTCATCTGAAATATCTCAACATGGATTGGCATAACAGTTGGTACAGACATTTATGGTGCAACTTTTCATCAAGACATTTTTTAAAACTGAAATATGAATTAAATGATTGCTGTGAAATCCAGTAACAAATGTCATTTTCAACTAAGAACCTGCAAAACAAATGATATTCCCATCAGGCTCAGCTGTACTTTCTTTTAAGTGCAAATTAGCTAACACGCTAAAGTATCACAGTGAACATGGTGAACATTATACCTGCTAAATATCAATATGCTATCATTGTCATTGCAAAGAAGTTAGCATGCTGATGTGAGCACTTCGCTCGAGGACAGCGTCACAGAGACGTTAGCCCGGCTGCAGACTCATCTACTATTAAGAAGACGCTGTATGTTGGCTGACAGACGTTAGAAAAGTCGCCACGATCCCTGACACAATGAATGCATTTGCTGCATTATAATAACTGTAATAAAATGAAATGCAATGAAAAGAAGGCATTTGGATAATAAAATGCCAGACTCATATCTCAGGCCGGTTTGTTGCACATCTCATTACTGTTACTGGCACCGGTCTTCTCTCTTTCCATTTGCTCTGGACATATGGTCTTCTATATTTAAAAGCGGCGGCGGACTAGAGGACTGTGGGGTATGACTTTCTTGGCAAACTGCCAGCTACAACAGCCATCTATCCTGTGTGTCAGTCCGGGTGTGCTTTCACTCAATTTGCACAACCTTGGCTGAGGATTTCATTCGAGCTGCAGACCCTGCACAGCGCTGCCTCTCCCCAGAGCAATGATAACAACTGCAAATTCCACCTAAAGTTATATTTCATGCTAATGAATTAATGTACCCTTTCTCATTTTCAGCCAGAAAATACGCTCCTCTCCCATGCCAAAATATAAAATCACATCATTCTTGTCATTTGCAGCTGATTTGTTAAGGTCCCAGCTCGCTTCTCCCTCTTGTCCCTCGGCACGGCTGATGAGGCAGCACAGCTGTGTTCCTGTTAGTGCTTCTGATAACACCAAATTAAACACCGTCTGAGAGAGTTGGGCCATTAATATGGAATTACAAACGTCAAGCTGACTCAGATCAATAAATTAAACACTGTATGAATTCGCCATCCACCTCCATCTCGCGGACACATTACAAATGAAGAGCCCTGCCTGATTTTAAAAAGGAAGAATTCAGTTGTGAGAATCTGATGTTCTGACATCACAGATGATGAACAAAGGCATTAAAACGTCTTACAGGTCAAATATGAGATTGACGTGCAGGCTGTTGCAGGAGTTTAGTGTTTGGCTGCTGCTCTGCAGGTGGACTGGACTGTACTGTACTGTGATGAATAATATATTTCTCACACTCGTAGGTAAAATCTATAAAGGAAAAAAACATCAGTAAAAATGTTGAGAAAATCTGTAAATAAGAAAAAGCAAATGACAAAATACAATACACAAGTCGAGTGGAGAATCCCTCCACAGAAAAATAAGATATTGGATTTGAAAATTTCAGATTTGGTTCCTGCTCAGCAGGACGCATGTTTCTAAATTAATTTGTGCTTAATCAAATTACCACCCAGTGAACTTGGGACCAGGTAATATTCAAGCATGGAAAATGTGTACACAATGCACAGAGTGATGGGAACGAGGGGTTAATAGAGGTGCAGCGGCTCAGTTCGGCCCCTGGGGCCCCCTTGCAGGTTCATCTTGCCATGATGTGAATGCAGTTTGACAACATTTCAAATTAAAGTCCCTGTAAACTTGTGTCAAATCTTAAGTACTCATTAAACATCCATGACTAAAGAAGCAACAAAGTTAAAGTATTTATTATTAAACACTCAAAAACTCTCACCAGGACTGTGTGTGTGTGGTTTCATCAGATTTGACTGATAAGAAATTATTAAAATATCCATCAACTCATCAAAGTTAAGGATGCTACGTCCTGACTGGTGTAAGGAAGCCTTTAAAACCTGATTTTCAGCATCCCTAGATCCTCTCTTCAGGATCTGTTTGCTGTAGAAGCTAAAGGCTGACAGGGAGGTGTAATGGCTCAGAAAAACCGCAGGCTCGAAACCCAAAAGCACAAGTCACCGACAGGCGGACAGCTTCAGATAAAATAATAAATTAATAGATTAATAAACAGGCAGAGGTCAAAACCAGGCAGGATGTCAGAACAAGCTAACTTATCCAGGAGGAGGTTTGGCAGAGAATCATCAACCTGTGGGTCCCACGGCAGGTGCAAACTGGGTAATCAGGTGAAAATGGGCCGGTATACATGTTTGCTGCAACACTGATGAGGGGGATGTGGGACAGGTGAGCAGGTGGGCGGGGATGGTCAGGTCAGGTGATAATTACAACTTCTGTGTCCGTCAGGTGATGCACACTGGACCAAAGAGACTTTTCCCCATAGACTTTCTTTGTGAAAGAGACGTCTGTAAATCAGCAGATCATTTTTTGGTTTTAGGTCCAACAACTAGTCAGAACGAACACTTAAATGTCCTAAAAGTTGTCGTAGAGTGACTGCCGTTCATGTGAGTGAGCCTGAGACCTGGAGGCGGGGCTAAAGGAAGCGCTAGTGCCGCCCAGCTGAGTCATTTATTACCCGGGAAGTCGAACGTATTTGGCTTCATGCTCCACTGAGCTGCTTTCATAAAAACGAGCGCTGTATCCAGTTCTCTTTGTACATCCATGGTCTGCCATGGTTGCTTTAAATGTTGCTGCTGAAAGGAAGCATTGAAGAGTTCATCGACATTCAGAGAATTTAACCAGCTCTTATCATGGCTGCCACTCAGACACTTCCAGGTCATTTCACTCCACCACAGCCTTAGCATCTCTTAGTATAACAACAGAATCAATACGAGAAGCTGGCAGGAGTTTTGCTGACTGCCTGTAAGTGTGCAGAAAGATCCTCCACTCAAGAATCAGTAAAAAAAAAAAGATCCCAGTGTGTTTTTTTGTTGTGTAGAATATAAATTAAAATTGTTGAATTATGAATGTTTGTCCTGTGTGAAAAGTGGTCGATGGAAAGTAAGTGAACACGTGTTCAAAGGCAAATATTTTTGGAGGGAACTTCGAATACGTGTCATTCTCATTACAAACATGAAGGTAGGAGAGGATTTTTATTTTGACGAACTGGTGAAGTGAAGGTAAAGTACGTGGCGGCAGTACAAACATCTTAAATGGTTGCAATCTGCCATTAAACAAAGTCTCAAGTAAGTTGTGCTGACAGCTAATGATGTCTACTAATGTTTGCTAACTAATACAGAATGCCAGAGAGCCTTACTGCATTATATTCCTTTATAACCATAATTGTGTGCATTCCTTTCCACAAAGAAACATTTCTTCCATAAATTGATGCAGAAGAAAATCTGCAAGAAGGTGTTTGAAGCGCTAACATCGCCTTAGCATCTGGAAGATCATTGGAGGGTTTCTGCTCAAGTGGTCTAAGCCCCAAAGATCAGGAGCTGTTTGAAAGCATGTCTCTCACTTACATTCCTGTATGTCTGATTCATAACAACGTTCCTGCTGCAAATCCGTCAGCGACTCCTTTCTCCTCAGCCAGAGCCAATCGATTCTCCACAGGCTGGTGGGCCGGAAACCACTGCTTTCTGTCAGAGCCTTGAATGAGTGGGTGGGTGGATGGATTACGCCATTGTAGCGAGGGGCACGCAGCTAGAGATTTCACATTATATTAAATTAAAACCTGTAATTAGGAAGACAATGGCCTGAAAATTGTGTGACCTTGACGATTTGATTCATTTTGAGTCAGAAAATGGAGCCATGCTATTCACACAGTTCTGCTGTAATGCAGCAGGCAGTGATAATTGAAGGAGACCTCAGCAATTTATTCACAAGGATAATTTGGTGTAAAACCTCGTCTTAAACAGAGCAGCAGCCCGAGAGTTTTCTCAGCAGCATGGTTTCTAAAAAAGCGGAGCTGTGATGTGACGTACAAGTGATTTGTGGTGAAAACAAAACACAGAAAGGACTTAAGAAGGACTTCCTGGGGTTGAAGAGCCGTTCATCTCTACATCAGGCTGTGTGTGTGTGTGTGTGTGTATATGTGTGCGACTGAATGTACGCTGCTGCCACAAAAGGTAGTTGTGTGTGCAACAGGTGTGTTTGCTAAGAGAGAGATGGGGGAATGCCAGATGGTCCCATTACCTGGTTACACGTCAGAACAGAGGGATGTGAAAGACAAGCGGTGACTCATCTGTCTCCGTCAGGACGAGGCAGCGGAGGAGAAAGGACAGCAGGTACTGAGATGATGAAGGGAGTTCATTGCAAACTTACACGAGGTGACCAGGAAGTGACACTGAGACCCAAACTCACACAAGCAAACACAAACACAGTGAACCGACAAGAGACAAAGGGAAGGAAGCGGTAACATCTACGACAGGTGGGAGACGAGACACAGGTGAACACGATCAGCTAAAGACCGAGTCAAAAGAACAACAAGGAGAACTACAAAATAAAACAGGAAACAAACATGAGGACAGTCTCCTGCCTCGTAATGCATTCATCCAGCATTCTATATAGCCTGCACTTCACAGTACAACATTTTTGATATTATCAGTGGTGGGACTTAACATGACAAGTTTCAGTGCTGCTGCAGAGTTTAGTAAAATACTTTGTTTGTACAATGAAGGCTCCGTGTTGCAGGTTACGGACTACATTTGTGTTTATACTTCATAAGTTTTGATAAATACTGTAAATTCTAGCCTACCTTGAGGATTTGATGTTGCACATATTATCACTCACACTATGTTTTAAGTGACACTTGGGTTTCTATTTTATGATCACGATGATTGCTCAGTGGATAACGCTGATGCTTCGTGAGCAGACGTTTCTGAGTTCAAATGCCAGCGTACACGCAGCCAGAGAGCTCTTCATGAGGCATTAAAACAAAGTTAACCAAGTCTGTAATTAAAAACACACTTCGTTAACATCTGCTCAACAACAGGCAAACAAAGCAAAAAGAAGTAGTTTATCCAGCTGTGACGTGTCAAAATGTCTGCTGGGGAGAGGTCCGTACACGATCTGGTGGAGGCCTGAGAAAGGCAGCTAAGATACAGGGACGAGCTGTGGAGCTGATGAGGGGATTGAGAAGTGGGGAGCAGGCGGGTGTGGGAGGCAGGTGGTGCCTGAAGGTGGGAAACACTGCAGCAGGCGGGTGGGGGAGGCAGGTGGTGCCTGAAGGTGGGAAACACTGCAGGACAAGGGGGGAACTGCAGGCAGACCGTATAATAATGTATGTAAGATGTTCAATACGTCTAAGTGTGTATCTGAATGCAGAGTTGGGGATGTGGACTGCTGCTCAGGTCAAACACCAACACACACACACACACACACACACACACGCACACTTTCACACCCTTCGAATTGTTTTCAGATAAAATCCACGGAAGGGAGCTGACTTCACTCAAGCGAGGAGAAATATCCATTTGAAAACATGAACGTCTTATTGCGATCAGTAATCTGCGGCACGCGTCCCTCTGCTGCTTCACAATCCCCTTGATCTCTCAGTCATTTAGTGCCAGTCCACTTCCACTCCTTCATTTCTCCCTCGGGGAATTCTGGAAACACTTGACATCAGATAAAAAATGCAAAAATTTGACTTTTTTTTGTAGCATCGGGGGTGTTTGACCCTGTGATAGATTCTGAGAAATAATCTGTAATGTTTTTTTTGTTATGCTACTATGAACTGCTGACTGACAAAGACAAGATGATGTTTTAACTGACAGTAGATGTAAATGTCATTTTATCTCCCCATAAACATCACAGCTAAATGTGTTGCTTCTCAAGCTAAACAAACCATTACAAAAGATTATTTTTCTCATGAAAAGTTGACTTTTTTTAGAGATTCGTGGTTCTCATATGATAATCTTTTATTATGATGCATTGCTATTGAGTAATGAGTATGTTAATTAGTTAGCATTAGCTCAACCTAACAGAAATAAAATGCAACACACAGAAATATTAATCTAAAAAACATCATACATATTAATAAAACACTGACAGGGACCATAAGTAATACATATATATAATTATATAAACTAATACTAATGGTGTTTTCAGATGTGAACAAAATGACTACATGGTCTCAGTTGATATTCATTTATAACGACTGCTTCCCCTCTCTCTCGGCACGATATCTGCTCTCTCTTTGTCCTCCATTCTTCATCTATCCTCGTCTTGTTCTCCCCGTCTTCATTTCTTCTCTGTAACCTTGTGAGTTTGCTTTAATATTCATGGTGATTGAACCTGAGGGGAATTCAGCGTGTCTCTCTAATTTATGTGCGATAGGCTCCATTATTCACCCCTTGATTTAATATGCATTATAGGATTGGCGAGTGAACATATGAGGGAGGAAATCTAAGAAGGCTGCTCTCAGGATCGCTGTGCTGTGTGGAGTTTAACTTCTGAAGAGCTGATTGATGGTCTTGCCCCCAGGCAGACGACTCTGTACTCCTCTATTGTTATTTCTGCTCCTCTCTCACTTTCTTTTATTTATTTTCCCCCGTGCCAGCAGCGTGGCTCTATGAATGTCAGCGGCGGCCCACCACACTGATCCAGACTCAAATGCCTTACGTGTTGCACGGATTGCCGTGAAGTTAGGAACAGACATCCATGGTGCCCAAACAATGAACCCGGCACCATGAGGTCCACATTTCAGTTTTCCTCCATCATCGTCATCACATCAGGTCAAAACTGTACGTTGTCCAAACAGGAAGGTAGGTGCCAGACTACTTCTTGGCTCTGAGCAGTTGCCAGGAAACCAACAGAGACTCCAGGAAGTAACTGGTCCCAGATTAAACAAACGAGACATAACATGTTAATTAGTGAGCGTAAGACATGCTGGTGAACAGAAGCCGGCTGGCTGTTCCCCTGTTTCCAGTCTCTGTGCTAAGCTAAGCTAACCAGTGGCTGGCTGTAGCTTCGTCAGCATTCGTTTCTCAAAATAATATTAGAGCACAATTTCCAAGAAGGCGACATTTGTAGTGTGAAAATGAGTTGGACGGTTCTTGGTTAAATGTAGACTTGGAGTTGGGACAGAACTTGATGTTTCACTAGAATACCAGAAAGCAGATGGTCAAGAGGTCTAAAAGTAAATGTTTAGCCACCAATTGTTTAAAATGTACTTATTATTTCTTCTGTAAATAGCTCTATTTCTTCAACATTAATAACATGCTTAATTTGTATTTGTATTTTTTGTATTAGTGTTGTTAACTGTACATTTGTAAGTGTAATTTAAACAGACAGAGGTATTTAGAATATATATAAAGATAAAGATATACATTGATATGTAACATAATAATTTATTACTTTAACAACAGAAACACAATTATGTAAAGAAATGTTTATACCGACGACTGATACACTTCGGTACTGCAGAGTATCCGGGAATAGACTCATATGTATTAATACTCAGTGAGCAGGTGATCTCGTCAGTGTGGAGTTCGGATGGCCTCCGATTCCTGGCTCTGAATAAAGACTGGTCCCCCCCGGTTAGTAAAAACCTGGTTCATCTAACAAGGAAACCAGGAAGTGAGATTAACACAGAGGGAAATGTGGAAATATTGTAATTTATGGTTGTACTACAACCAAGAACAAAGTCTACAGATGTTTTACTTGCAATCATGAAGGAACCTCCTTTATCCCCCATTTGTACTTTGCAGGTAATACTTGCTGAAATGTTCTGCTATTCAAAATGCCAAAATCAAAAAGCCTATCATATTTCAGCAAATCCGTTTATCTCTCCAACCTTTCGCTCTTCTCATGTTTGTCTTTGCCTCTTTGTCCACATCTACTTTGCATGCACAGTTCGTCTCCGCCGGACCCTCCGTCCATACCTTCCCCTCCCTAAGGTCTACGACATTCGTGCACATTCTCACCACCGACACATTTCCTCTGTGTTATCGTTCCCTCTTCACCTCCCTATGCTAAAAAGGGCATTTGTATTCCAGAGTCAGGCTGGCAGGGTACGCTTATCTCTTCTGAGGGCCTTTGAAAAGCCTCTGATTCTGCATGAAAAGGAGATTCCAAAGGCAACCTCTGTGACATCGCATGATACGTTAACAGAGTTCAAGGCGAGGGCTAACTAGACAGCTACTGGCAGCAAGTCCACCTGGGTTTTGATGGGAAATGAAGACGTTGGTGTTGCATCAAGTAAAGAACGCTAGTCCTCAGAAGGACAAATAAACTGGCTTTAAAACAAGACTGGGGCTCTTCTGTTGTGACACAGATGTGGACTGTGCAAGGTAGCAATATAGCAACATAGTATTTGGATTTGGCAAAAGCAGGAGTAGCCATCTTGGATAAATAAAAGAAACGTTGCAGATGGTGACAAGAGGTCTCCAGGTCTCAAACAGGAAGTGACGTCAGTTCATTACAATACAACTGAGAACAAGACTGCCAGGTAACAGAATCAGATTTAACCAAATAATGAACTTCAATTAAGATGTAAAATGAATAAACAGTACATCAATAATATTAAAATGATGTAATAAATTATAATAAAGATAAAATAGAAGGACGTGATAGTATCTTCTAGAAGTGTGAGAGGGGATTACTTTAAATACAGTTCACACTTTAAATACAAGAGATTTACAAAAAATATATTTTCTGCAGAATCATATTGTTTTCAAGAAATGTGACCATAGAAAAACAAACAAACATAAAAGCATGTCTGTGTGTGTATGTTGCATCGTTTACTGTTGTTCGGAGTTGTACTAACAGGAAAGGATGCAATATGTTGATTTCTTGTAAAATATAAAATGGTATAAAATGACAATATGCCATGCATAGTGTGTGTTACTAACTGCATACAGGTAGCATGTAGTATGGAGTTAGGACACAGCTCATAGAACAACAATGAAAGTGTCACTGAATGAAATACATAACTGTGTGTGTGTGTGTGTGTGTGTGTGTGTGTGTGTGTGTGTGTGAGCATGCACAGCACCTGAAACCCTGGACAGCTCTTTGTTTTATTGCACGTGTGGTCGTGTGTGTGTGTGGCGTGCAGTGTGTGTGTCAGTGCCTCGGCCTCTGCTGCCAGGCTGCAGGCCCTGGCACATCTCTTCTTGCATGCCCTCCTGGATACTATTCTTCTCAGAGATGTGAAAGCTGTCAGGGCTTCACTGCTTACTGGGGCATATTTCATCTCTGAGCAGCAACTCTTCTTCTTTTCTTTTGGTCGTCTCCTTCCTGCACCCACCCAATCATTCCCTCTTGTACTCTGCTACCGTGTGCACTCTCCCTTTCCCTCTGTATCTTCTTCATAATGATCTCTCATGGGAAATTACTTTCACATGCTTACACAGATACACTGATTCACTGATTTGGAACTATTGGTTTATTTATTGGTTATTGATTTCTGTGTGGGGTGGGTGTCCATGCCAAATCTCTGAATCACGAGCCACACGCCCCCACGCCTCGACTCACGCTAGCCGTAAGCTAGCTAACAGCTAAACAGTGCCTGTATGTTTGTACTGTGGGGGAAAAAACAGATGTGTGACCCCAAACTGTCTTTCCTGATTGTAACCAGAACTAAGGACAGGAAGATGTCCTTTTGCTTAGGTTCGTGTTTCCTGTAATGAGTCGTAAAACTTTATGATGTACCATAAATTGTTGGCTTATCAAGATGAGTCTGTTTTCACAGGAGACCATATGGAGGAGAAAGTGCTGGTGTCTTGTGTTTCATGCTTAAATACAGGACAACTTCACTCCTCTTGGCCCTCTGTTGTCAGACACTCTTTGCATGTACAGCAGACGGTCCTCTCTGCGCAGAAAGCTCAATAAATACTCAAACTACTTTGTTGTTTCAGAAGGTTTCATTTTCCAGATTTCCACCACAGGCATTTCCCCTTCAGTTTTGACTTCATCAAGTGAAATGCATGCTCAATCAGATTCAGGTCAGGTGATTGACTTGGCCATTGCATAACATTCCACTTGTTGGCCTTGAAAAACTCTTTGGTTGCTTTCGCAGTATGCTTCAGGACTTTGTCCATCTGCACTGTGATGCGCCGTCAAATAAGTTCTGAAGCATTTGACTGAATATGAGGATAATATTGCTGGAAACACTTCAGAATTCATCCTGCTGCTTTTGTCAGCAGTCACATCATCAATTAATAAAGGGAACCAGTTGCATTGGCAGCCATACATGCCCACGCCATGACACTACCACCACTATGCTTTACCGATAGGTTGGTATGTTTTGGATCATGAGCAGTTCCTTTCCTTCTCCATACTCTTCTCTTCCCATCACTCTGGTACAAGTTGATCTTTGTCTTATCTGTCCATAGGATGTTGTTCCAGAACTGTAAAGGATGTTTTTAGATGTTGTTTGGCAAACTCTAATCTGGTCTTCCTGTTTTTGAGGCTCATCAATGGTTTCCATCTTGTGGTGAACCCTTTGTATTCACTCTGGTGAAAGATTCTCTTGATTGTTGACTTTGACATACATACACCTACCTCCTGGAGAGTGTTCTTGATCTGGCCAACAGTTGTGAAGGGGTTTTTCTTTACCAGGGAAATAATTCGTCTGTCATCCACCACAGTTGTTTTCCGCGGTCATCTGGGTCTTTTGGTGTTGCTGAGCTCTACGGTGCGTTCTTTCTTTTTAAGAATGTACCAAACAGTTGATTTGGCCACACCTAGTATTTTGGCTATCTCTCTGATGGGTTTGTTTTGATTTTTCAGCCTAATGATGGCTTGCTTCACTGTGTGACGACCCAACCTTCTGTATGTTGGTGACCTGATCTTGAGTCTGATGGCTGACAGCTGGGTTGGCTCGTCAGTAGAGTTACACATGGGAGCTGGAGGAGGAGCTTAGGGCTTTTAAAAAGTTGCTTCTCTGGTGACAGGAGTTGGTTTTGGAAATAGCAGGCAGTTGTCGTGCCTGTGCGGCAGCTGTTGGTGCACAGTCTTGAGTTGTCGTGCATAGTCGTGAGTTGTCTTGCACCGCCTTTAGTTGTTGTGAATAGTCTTGG
>JAVQJL010009934.1:0-23302 GCA_036024295.1 Nannoperca obscura | reverse complement strand
CCATAAAGTACAGCATATTGTGTGATATTATATTAGAATTGTTGTCTAGCTTGATTGTACTGTGATTGATAATGAACGGACATAATCTGTTCCTAGATTTAATGCTCTTTTCGATTTTGCAACTGGCAGCGATGTACTTACCTATAGCACTTGTGATTCATCACCAGCACTCATATTATTTGATACGACATCTTGTTGGTTTCGACCATGATTCTATGCACCTTATGTAAAGCTCTTATTTGGAAGTCGCTTTGGATAAAAGCGTCTGCTAAATGCCTAAATGTAATGTAATCTAATGTAAACTAAAAATGTATTCCTAACTCAAAACAATAATTACTAAATGGGTATTTGTATATTTCTTAACAGAAAAGTTAAAAGAAAACACACAGCTGTATTGTGCCACACCGTCACAGTACAAGATGATGAGTAACAATCATTAAATTTAAATGTAATATGCTTACTTGGGGAATAAAGACAATAGAGCATAGGAACAATAAGATAGAGTAAGAATAATCATAAGAAAGAACACATCTTACTCTGTTCTTGCTATGGATGAAGAGGTCTAAAACATCCTGGCGGACCATGTCAAAGTTTTTATCCAAGAATTTGTGCACCTGCAACACAAATAATTACAAATGTTTTAGAACAAAATCCAAACCAGGAACTTGTAATATCAGAATCAAAAGAGGACAAACAAAAGTCTTAATCCAAGGTAGAGAAAAAAATATAAATGAATACAAGAAGGAATTTGATCTTGATCTATTTAAAGGGGATGTTATGTAAAGGAAATAAAAAATATGGTCTATCCAATGAGAATCAATGTGCATAACACAACACAACACATGTTTACACATTTTAGGAAATGGAAGCAATTTGGTTGGAAGTTATTCATTTTTCAACACACATCTTTCATCACATCACACTTCTTACTTAACAATAGCGTTGGAGATTATGATAGTAGACATGAATGTTAATCATTCCCACATCTTCTAGTCTTGTGGGAAGATAAACATTATATATATAATATATATTCAACCTCAAAAAACATTTGAGGTTACGAGGTCCCTTAGGACAACAAGATATTGTATCTAGGCTTGATAACACAAGATGTAGTAATAAGAAATGGAAAAATGGAACCTCCCAGACCATAGATGGACATAATAAAGGAAATATCTGTGATGGTAAAACTTGTTCATGGACATTAAAACAGCAGAGTAAGAAATGTATACCCAACTTGGTTCTCGTGCTTTATTGATGTTGATGTTTATCCTTCCTTACATCTTTTTTGTGTAAAAACCTAAAATTGTAACAAAATAAAAAGCTACAAATGTTTCTGGAAAAGAAGGAAAGAAAGAAATGTACCTGATATGTGACTTTCCCAGCATAGTGTTTTAGGGTGAACTCTGGCAGTGGCATCTTTGGCCTGGCATATAGCGGGTTGTTTCCATGGTGATAGTGGCACTTCTGAAGGAAGGTGTGGTCTGTTGCCTAGCGATGATCGGAGACGGTTAATGCTTAGTGAGCCATGGAAACTAAATCTCTACAGCACAAACACATGTTGCCCATGTGTGTTTAACAGACTGCCTCAGTCAACTACTTGTGTAACACCGTGTTCATATTTCACTTTGAGCATCAGAGACACTTCATAATACATTTATCTCAATATGAGCTCAGTCAGCTTCTTACATTAGGAGCGCTGGGAATAATGATAACAGCAGGTAGGCAATTAAGTGGGCATGTGGGATAGTTTTGTATTGATTGGAACTGGCTATAATACACTTCAGCCTCCTGGTTTTATGAGAAATCCAATAAGTGAGATGGGTTTTGATAACGCCATATCTTTCCAAATTTTAAGTATGAAATACTAGATTTGTTTTGTTGTCAGCTGTTGCTTTTTTTCACAGTAAATGATCATCTAAATGGTGTAAGATTTGAAATGTTTCTTGTAATCTAATCTAACTTCATTTGAACAACACAAGCTCACAACAGGAGTCTCAGTTGACTAAATCTTTGTGCACTTAGAGAATAGGTTTTTGAATTTTTGAAGAAGTAATGAATTATTAATGCCCTTTGCTTTAATTAAGTACTGTTTGTATAAATCAATATCAGCTGTGTTTATTATTAAGTTTGAGTGATTTCCCATAACTTTAGGAATGAAGGGTTTAGTTCAGCAGGTATGGTTGTACCTGAGGGAAACCGCACTGGTCGTCCAGTATGCGCAGTATCCCATGAGGCTTAGCAGTGATGAGGTCAAGACAGGCCTGGTTATGGCTGAAGGGCTGCTGTTGCCACTCGATCTGCTCTCGCATGTACTCCTCCTACACGCACAACACAAAAGTTCAATGTTCAGTTCAGTGTTTATAAAACTCTTCTAACTCCACTGCTTGTTCTGTTGTTTCCAGTTCTCACTTCAGTTGAAGTATTGCTGTGTGTTTATGAAAGCTTTTATGATATGAGTCCGGTTCCAAACAGGGCTCTTTATCTTTTTACTTTACATTACACGCTTTTAAAATGCTACTAACATACATGTACTAACTTTGATGTGGTGTTGTTTTTTATCCTTATAGAGGCTACCTTTTGGAAGTTTCAGTTTTAGTCAGACTTTGAATAACATTAGTTTTAAATGCAACAGTGCATCTCCGTTTGTAATAATCTTTCCTTTCAATCCATTTTCAATCCATTTTAGAAAAACAACGATTACATGGTATATGTAGCCAAGAAACCGGCTTTCCACAGAACAAATCTATCTGGGGAAAACAGGTTTGCGTTCTTGTACAGACAGCGTTTAAGATATCAGGTTACTGTAGAAAGCTGATCGTAACCCGATTACGTAACTGCATGTAAACACACTGAATAATTATATTTCAATGTGCAGCTAGGACCTGTCTTATGGTTATACTTAGTTGTCTTATATGCTTTGCTTTCATTCTTTTCAACCATGTTTAGGCCCGTTTTCACTACATGTCTAGATGTGTTATGACATGGAAAACCTGAAAATCCATCCTCACTGAGAAAATACAAACACCAGTATGAAAATATAAACTTGCAGTTTCTCTGACCTGCTCCTCCTGGAAGATGACCCTGTTAAAGAAGAACTGCAAAGTTTCATTGGCGTAATTGATGCACAGCTGCTCAAAACTGTTCACCTGTAGCTCCTGGAGGATAAAGAGAGGAGGCATTAGGGAGTTAGTAAACACAGGTCAGCTCAGACAGCATCAGCGCTGTAACATTATTGATTTTTAAATTGACCTCAAATCCATATATGTCCAATATGGAGATGGAGAGGGCTTCGTTGCGAGGGTAGACCCGTCCATTGATGCGCTCTGTCAGCCAACTAAACAGCAGCGAGTACAGGATCTTGGCAACAGCATCTCTATGAAAAACACACAATAAGGTTTCTATGGAAACAGAAAACCCGGTTCCTATGGAAACAGAGGACATCTGAAAAATCTCTCCCCCAGTTCTGACATCCTTTGTCCTCACATGCCTCCACCAAAGATTGGGAGAGAATATCAAAGACGCTTCACTCACTCATAGTAGTCTCCTCTTATGATTTTAGATTTAAAAAATGAGGATATTAGAAAGCCTCAAACAAGACTCTCAGACAGGCTTCTATCTCAGGTTATTCCGAGAAGAAGTAGGTGTAGTATTTAATTTAAGAGATACTATATTCAAACTTGCATTCGCTCACTCACCTGGCATCCACAGCACTCTCCACTGTGAGTGGAGTGAAGATCTTCTCCCTTACTGTATCCTGGGGGGTCAACACATCTGTTATCTGACAACATTTATTTAATTGTAATAATATCATTCCTTATATCTATGGTATATGTGTGAGTCTGTGGTCGTTTATATGAAGTGCATTCTGCTCACTGTCATTTTGAAGGTGACAGACTTCTGCAGGCCTTCAGGCGAGACCTGCAGCAGCTCAGCCACCACCCTGATCTCCTGTGTGCTCACCACCGACGCAAACTCCTGACCCTCAGCCTGCAGGGACGCGCACCCACACACACAGAGGCATACACATTCATTATTACCATGATCTATCAACATCATCATTATCATTCAGCCGTGAAACGAAATGAATTTATGTAGCCTGTTTGTGTGTGTATGTGTGTGTCTGACAGAAAGACCTGGTGTGGCTGGAAGTAGACATTCCCCAGATGAAGGACAGAGGACAACAGTCTGTAGATGCCATTTTGCTCCTCTGGGGTGAAACACAGGATGTCCATGGCACTCAGCAGACGCCTGAAGTCCTCCCCATCATCCTTCCCGTCTATGGTACAATCCCCTCCCTGCACACACATACACCATTATCAACAACAGCACACTTCAGCCTCACAGCTCAATTTATCAGCAGCTGAAAGTCTTGTTTTTTCCCACCTCCAGGTTTAACTTCTCACCTTGATGCAGTGATGTAGAAGTATATGTCAGGGTGTGGCAGTACACTGTGACATCACTGCTGAGTGTGGTTACTGGTGCAAGAGAGTGCACTTCTGATAACACTTTCAACCAGAGAGGGCAGTGAAACACTACCTTTCAGCCTGGTGTTACACTTTTTTAAAGATAAGCCACTAGTGCTTGTAGTGGTAACCACAAACGCATTCTCAACAGCAATGTAGCAAGGATCTTTAATCAGCATTGGCATGATCAACGTGTTGCTTTGTGTTTCATCATATGTCATGAACGGATACAAGGAAACAAACATATGTTAAGCCCTCAGTGCAAGATAATAATCTGAGAGGTTGCGGTGGTGCTGTGACCTAAATGGTAGCATGCAGATGTTTAGCACTTATAATGTTTACCATGTTCACCTTCTCAGTTTAGCGTATTAGCATCTATGCAAACCAGTACGATCATCAATCGTTTTTCAGGTATTATAACATTTTTAACTTGATGATGCCGCTAGAGGAAACATTAGAGGATCATCAAAGTCATTATAATTCATCCTGCAGAGAACATGAATTTCTGTATCAAATATTACAGCAATCCATCCAATAGTTGTCAGGGGATCACCGAAATTAGTAGAATCCATTCTCTGTTGAGCACGAGTGTCTGTAGAACATTTCATGGTAATCCATTTAATAGTTGTTGAGGTATTTAAGTTAGACCAACAAACATTGGCATCCTTTGCGCCATGCCGCAACATAAAACTAGATATATTTTTCCATCAACCATTAAGCCTTACTAGAAGATAGACACAGTAACACCTTATATAAAGAAATCCAGGCTGCAAAGGTCCCTTATTTTGTATTTGCGGTTCCGCAATGAGTTTTATGTTGGCGCTATTAATCACTTTTTAGAATAAATGTCACATTTTCAAAAAATTGACATTTCATTTGTTAATGTGATTGTGAAATTGATTACAGTGACCACTCCTTGTCTGTGCTCTGTAAGTGTGTGTGTGTGTGTGTGGATGGGAGTGCATTTCATATTTCTCTGAGCACCTGATTCAGATAGTAATAAGTTTCAGCTTCCTGCAGATAGAGTGAGTGCTTCTCGAGAGGAGGAAGGCCTGCCAACATCTCATAGAAGATATGGTAGTTCCTCTCCGATTTGGCCTGTGGATGAACACACACACAAACACACACACACACACACACACACACACACACACACACACACACACACAACCACATGACACAAGTAAATCAAATATCTGTGGTGGTAGATTTACTGAAATGAAATTACTGTTGAAAAGACAATGTAATGGATAAATGAATGGACAGATAAATGAGTGATGAACAGACTGGGCTGTGTAAAGATAGAATGCAACATGTTTGACACCTCTCATGCTGTCTGCCTCTACAGTCTCGTCTTTCGCACCATGACTCAGAGGTAAAAAGACTCCAACCTAGCCTGTTGTGCGTGTGTGTGTGTGTGTGTAAGCTTGTGTACCTGAAAGACAATGCGGGACTTCTCCAACAGGTACTGGGACGTTATGGCACCGCTGATTACACCCCTTATAGATGACACACAGGCAGGTACACACACACAAACACACACACACACACATACACAGTAAGTGTGAGTTAAATAACAAATCATGCATGTCTAATGTGCTCGGACCTTCCCTGTCACAGTTCTAGCAGAAGATCTCATCTAACTGTGTGTGTGTCTGCAGACATGCACCTATGTGACCAGAAACCTATTCAGAGTTAAGCTAACCCACCAGACAAATGTCTGATCACATTTCAATGGAAGTATTGTTTAATTCTAAGCCATGACTGTAGATATATAACTATGATATGCATTACTATAGCAACAGTCAATTGTAGTTAATCAAATTGCATTTTTTTACACATTTCATGTATTAAAAAAACAACCTTTTCCAAGTTTTTGTTCATTATGCTGCCTGTCTAAAATGTTTTATTTCTAGTTTTAGGTGCTGCCCAATTATTTTCTTCAGGCAGCCAGATGAAGTTCAGTAGGACTTTCTTCTGACCAACTGATGTGATCCTGCTTGATTTAGTTTTAAAGTTAATTCTTAAAAAATACAACCATCACTATGTGTGATCTGAATCTGATGGTCTAGAAATGAGGGACCATGTCTCTAGATCATCTAGAACTTCACTTTTCTGGGCTTAGAAGCCCTGAAAACGGTTGCTGATGTTAACTGAGATCTTATCTACGTTGGTGGAAACTTTTAATACTCACTCCTCCATGTAGATCTGTGTGTATTTGCCAAAACGTGAAGAGTTGTCATTGCGCACTGTTTTGGCATTCCCGAAAGACTCCAACAAGGGCGTGGCCTCTAGGATCTGACCAATCATCATAGACAGAAATGTTACCATGGCTACCTTCAACAGGGATGGTGGTTGTCATGAGAGCAAAAACAAGCGGAGGAACACTCTATCACTCTTACCTCTATCTGATGGGAGATGGTAGAGAAGAAGAAAGAACAGAAGTAAGGAAAGCAATTACAGTGTTAGCTTAAATGACCAAAGTATGGACTGTATTTGTTAGCATGCATGTGCATAATATACTGTATATCTACCTGTTGCGTGACGTTGCATTTGTGATGTATGGCTGTCAGGTAACGCAGGATTAGTTTAGTAGCTTCAGTCTTTCCTGACCCGCTTTCTCCACTGAAATAACAAAAACAGTTAACCTGAGTTATTTACAGCACTTCAGGATGTTGCACATTGTGGACACAGTAATACAAAAGGTCAGAATATTCAACCTGAATAAAAGCAAAGATTACTCAAATAGCATTTTGTATATTTTAAAAGGCAGCTTTATGTTTTAGTTTTAGTGTTTTAGCTTTATGTTAAGTGCTGCTAGTTGAAATTAAAGCCTTACTCTCTGCCAAAGTTCCAGTAACAGTTGCAGCATGTCATACCTGATCACAATACACTGATCCTTTTTGGCATCCATCATGGTGGTATATGAGAGATTAGCAATGGCAAACAGATGACTGCAACACAACAAAAAATTTTTTATGAAAAAACACATTTGTATTACAACTGGTTGTGTATTGTGTCTGTTCTGTGTGTGTGTGTGTGAGAGAGGATGTGAAGCGGAAATCCATAACCAAACTCTCCCTTGGCAACCAACCAACAGCAGTGTAAAAGGAGCCTTTTACTAACACCTGAGAGTGCTGGCATTCACACTTCTATTTACCACCAAATTGTATCTCAGAGCACAGCTTACGACACATGTAGACAGATAGTAGTGGTACAACAATACAACCATGCAGGTTACAGTTAAGAATTAGACAGTTTTGTTGGTTTATTGTGTTGAAAACAAGAAAGCACTCGCACAATCCATCACAACACATCTCTATCAAGGCTACACAATCATCTAAATTTGTTTCTATTTTAATATGTGAATATATTGTGTTTAAAAATGTGTGCATTTGGACCTGGATATGTTTTGAAATACACATAGTGATAGACAATCATGGGATAAATATGGCATATTTCTTTTTCATTCAAGTGAGTGCAGTAATCAATGAAAAAATTGTGAAAATATTCAAAAATGGCTTATATTGCAATGTTGAAATCTTCTAAAAAGTACTTTCTCTGAATCATAAACTACTAGCTTTCCATCAGATTTCATAAAAATGTGCGAACCAATTTTGTGATTACGCACTTGACAAAACACAGTCAGACAGACAAACCAGAAACTATTTGCTGGAGGTAGTAAGTTCAGGGGCTAACACACACACACACACACACACACACACACACACACACACACACACAAACACACTCCCAGGTCTTACGGAGGGTTGTCACTCAGGCCACGGCCCCCATACTGAAGCACCATGTCTGTGCCATAAATGTTGAGCAACTTGTAGGGATTCACAGACACAAGAATGCTGCCTATGTATGTCTGTGTGGAAGAAAAAGAAAAGAAACAAAGGACAAGAAGGAGAGTGGATGAGTGGATGTAGCAGGCAGTGTTCATGACATTTGACCACATTAGTTTAGTAGATTAGTTACATCATTTGTTAATTAGAAATGAAGCATACGTATACAAGTTCCAGGTCGAAGCGCTTCTTCAGGTTCATCAGAACTGTGGTCTCATTCAGCTCACTAAAATGAAACACAGAGGAAATTAAATACAATATATATGTTCACAGCACATATTCTCCCTCACTTTGATATCCATTATTAATTTTTGACATTCAATTTATTTCTGTGAAAGCTGGTAAAACCATGTGATGTCAGACATCATAGAGAGTACTTACATGTTCAAACTGTTTGAATTAAATATCTAATGCAGGGGATTCCTCGGGATGTGAAATTATGATTGTTTGACAGAGATCTATTTGAGTGGTGCATTTTAACAAAATATGTATATACTTAACATACATGCAGGGATTTCTTTCTGAACTCCACACATTTTCAAGGATTTTCAACTAGGCACACTTGGACACTCACACATACACTGTAAATTGTTGCTTGAAGAAACTTACAGGATATGCATGTAAATGAGCTGTGCTGCTCTACACTGGAGCAACAAAATGCTTGTAAGTGTGTGACATGAGTGAATGAGCTGTGAGGCTGTTTGTTAATAAGGGATTGTGCTTACGGCAGCTGTGTCATGTCCTCCATTCCCTCCGCCCAGCGTTTCACCCTGTGGCCTGTTGTGGGCATGCTTAGGATAGAGTAGATCTGGACACACACACACACACACACATAATGGCATGTAATTAGTGCAACATTGTCATCCAACATTGTCAAAGCTTGAGGGATATTGTTATCACTTGAAGCAGAGCTGACGTGAAATATGCAAAAATTAAAATTAAAATATTCTTGTATGTAAACTCTATAGGAAAATGTTTTTGTGGGCCATCCAGTTTATATGTTGTACGCTTCATAGATATTGTTTGAATAATGTCTATATCTCACTCATTCCTATCCCAATTTATTGTTCATCAACTGTCGTTGAAAAATCCTAATCATTAAAAACGTAAAAAGCGAAACATTTAATCTTCCTAAATTTGGTAAATATATACAGACACATATACATAAACACATGACTTCATAAATGTAGCTACCTTGTCATACCAGCTTTGACCAGGCACTCTAACTCTGTCAGGAGTCCAGGTTATGTCCGGATGCTGTCCATCCACAACTCGAAGTGTGGGTGAATATCCCTCTAACACCCCGTCTTCTCTGTACATGGACCACTTTGACAGATTCTGAACCGTCCCATGTGGTAAAACCCTCTCAGCTGCCCAAACATCTTCCCCTCCTTCCCCTCCTCCTCGGGCATTCCTGGCCCAGTGTCCAGAGCGTGGCCCATAGAGAGGAACCACAGCATAGCGATTATCCTCACCCTGCAGGCCTGTTGGCAGGCTGTATGAGGCATAGCGAAGCTGCTGGTTTTGGATGGCATCCGGCAGGCTTGGGTTGTGGAACCGACGTGTGAGAAGAGACCCGTCCGGCAGCCTGTGGGGCAAGGAATGGTTCTCCTCATTTAAATTAACATGTAACACAGGGTTGTATAACATTGACATTGCTGAATTTTGTTATTGTAATAAAAATGGCAATTCATGCTGCTTTTCTACATACATGGTGTTTCCACAGCAGCAACTTTCACAGACGACCAAGAACCTTTTGAGAAAGTCGGGAACTAAACCTGCATTTCGTATCTTATCATCGTGATCCTGGACCAAATGTTGCTGGTTGGTCAAAGACAAACTCTTCTGTAATTTGTGTACCCCACACATGGTTTGTTATGATAAGGGGTGGACATTTTTAGACTTTTAATAAGGTTACAAACAATATTAGGCTTTGTTGCTACCTTTCCAAATAGTTTAAAAGAAAAGAGAGAGCTCGGAAGTTAGAGAGAGAGAGAGAGAGAGAAAGAGAGAGAGAGAGAGAGAGAGAGAGACAGAGAGAGAGAGAGAGAGAGCAGTGATGAGAGGACAAAGTGAGTGAACAAAAAAAATAAGACTTAGCTTAATGGCTGTTCGAATGCAGAAATGAATAACCTTCAAACACTCAGCAGACTGTCTACTTTGATGTTCTGGAGTCTCTTTTTTATTCCTTCAGTACATCCAACACATCAGAGTCACGCAAAAGTAAATAACAACAGGACGACTCTGTGTTGTGTTATGCGTTTCACACACTGCCATTGTTTTTTCCCTCCACCATCCATTTAATTTTATATTGGTTTGATCTTCACAGTTCTTCATATGCAGTGGAAACGCCAACAGAAATGCATTATTGTTAGGGTTAGGGATCCTAGTTGCATTTTTTTATTTAGTTCCTCCAGTTCCATAGCTCCTGGAAATTTTTGGTTGAATATAATAATATTCCATTCTTCAATGCTTGTAGCTTGATTTCTTAACAGGTAATTCTGGGCAACCCCTGGACGAGCCTATCAGGTCATTCTCTACCCTAGTTTCCATTTATAGTGTAGTTCCCTACCTGAAACGGTCACCACGGAGTTCCTCATTCCGCAGCGCAGAGGCGAGGTTGGGAGGGGTGGGTTTGGGTGCACCTGACAGTACAGAGTTCTCTGACAAATGATAGAGACCTGCAGACCGCATTGCCTTGTTTTGCCTCAGAGCACTTGAAAGGTTGGGCTTCTGGCCAGGGATAACCAGGGTACCATCAGGGAGCCGGTATGATGCATTTCGAAGGTTTTCATTTGTAAGAGCCTGCAGAGACAGACACCAGGAAGTGAAAAACAAGAAAACAAACAGGTACTACAGAAAAGTTAAATTAAGGTAAATTTAAAAGGTACACACTTTAGACAGATCAGGGGAAACTGGTTTCCGTGGGTCAATGATGATGGTTCCATCAGGCAGAGTGTAGGACACACCCTTTAGATAGGGATTCTGCAGAGCAGCTGTGAGGTTGGGGCTCTTTGGTTTCCTTGGGTCCACTATAATAGTTCCGTCTGGGAGGGTATATGAAGCTCCTTTCAAGGCTGGGTTACTGAGGGCCTAAGTATTACAATATCTGGTTTCAGTTAAAGTAAGCCTGAGAGGTTAAACAAGTGCAATTCAATTAAAGCAGCAGCTTAGTATATTTTATTACTTATTATTACAAGAAAAAAAAAGTACTACATCAATTTACAGAAACAATTTCAAATATGAGAAGGGAGGAAAGAGTATTAGATTAACATACATGCAAAGTTACAGTTGATGTGAAAGTAAGGGAAATCATAAAGAAAATGAGTCTGAATATATGTCTAACCTTAGCCAGGTTTGGTGAAATGGGTTTATTGGGGTCATGAACCCCTTCCGGTAGTGTGAAAGAAGCATTCCGCATGGCAGAGTTTTGAAGAGCGGTAGAGAGGTTTGGAGAGAGAGGTTTCCGTGGATCAATGATGATAGTACCATCAGGCAGGGTGTAAGATGCACTTTTCAAGTAGGGGTTCTGAAGTGCTGCTGCAAGGCTCGGGGACTTCCCTTTCTTTGGGTCAATAACAATGGTACCATCGGGGAGAGAATAGGAGGCTTCACGCAGAGCTGGGTTATTGAGGGCCTTAGCCAGGTTTGGGGAAATGGGTTGCTGAGCAGAGACAGCAGAGTGAGAAAAATATTCATCAGCTTTAACTATTACATCATTAACAATAGCAGAGAAAGAAGGAATACAATACATAATACAACAATAAAAGGCAGATTCAATTCAAGTAAAGGGTCATGGGTTACTTGCTGTCTAGGGTCTATAATGGTGCCATCAGGGAGAGTATATGAAGCCGTCCTAAGACCCTGGTTCTGAAGAGCTCTAGAAAGGTTTGGAGACTGGGGCGCACGTGGGTCCTGTGTGAGTGGGGAGTGATAGAGGAGAGTACCACTGTAATAACACAATTGTTGTTTTTCCATATGTAGACAAACATACATGTCAGATTGTACAGTTATTTTGATGTCCCTTTTATACCTACCCTGATAATTGATCCATCAGGCAAAGTGTACGAAGCTCCACGGACTTGTTGGTTTTGCAAGGCACGGCCAAGTAACGGGGAGGAACGTGAGTCTGCATATGGTGACACCGAGGTTCCATCTGGCAGCCGGTATGATGCCTGCATCAGCTGTGGGTTTTGTAAGGCACTTCCTAACATTGGTGATGAAGATGGTGGGGGTCCATATTGGGACCGTCTGAGTTGCACAGGTGTCTGATAAGATGCTTGGCGGAGGTTTGGGTTCTGCTGAAGAGCACTGTGGAGCTGAGGCCCAGCTGGTGCATAAAGGTTATGCCGTTGCATCATAGGGCTTCTTAAAGATGAGACACTATGCAAACCAGACCGGTTCTGTAGCGCATCATGAAGCAGTGGTGCTGGGCCAGGCTCAGAGATATAGTCATATGGAGTAATAACAGTTGGTCCGTATGGTGAACGGAGCTGTGGAGTCTGATAAGAAGTCACACCTCTAAGTGCCTGACCATGTCTCATGGCTCCAGGGAGCATTGGAGATGAAGGTACAGATGGGGAATATGGGGACAGAGGCCTTTGAAGAGGAGATGCATAGGAGGCTTCTCTCACTGCCTGGTTTTGCAGAGCTCCAGATATCATTGGGGATGAAGGGGGCATAGGCTGTTCGTAAGGGGACATTGGTCTTTGCAGTGAGGAAACATAGGATGCATCTCGAATGGCCTGGTTTTGCATTGCACCAGAAAGTGAAGGGGATGAGGGAGCATAAGGTTCTATATATTCGGTAGCCATCTCACCCATGCCTACCATCTGGGCTGGCTCTGGGCCAAGGGGGGAAGCAAAAGAGGCTTGACGACGTGCCTGGTTCTGCAAAGCACCAGATAACATGAGAGAAGAGGGGGCAAGAAACTGCTGCGACTGCTCATTATAAAGATCAGCATAGTGGACAGACACATGCGTTTCTGGTGCATATGTGGTTGGATGGGCAGCTCGAGGGGGCAGGAGGGGGGAGGACTGACGAGAAAGTCGAGGAGAGAAGCGTGGGGATGCAGGGTGTGGCATCTGTTTAAGGGAGGGCTGCGGAGAGGCAGGAGGCATCCGTCGTGTTGACTGCTGGGCCATGAGGGGACGTCCTCGAGCCACAGGGCGAGGAGGAAATCTGCCAGATTCTCTCCTCCGTAAGGGAGCACGGTGGACCATGTGAGGGGAGTGAAAAGGGGAGGAGTAAAGGGAGGAATCCACTGTGAGAACAGAAGACCTATTGCTTTGTATAGAGGAGGCACGGAATGGACGCACATTCTGGGTGGGTGGTGGCACTGGGCGTCCACGGAGACCCATAGGTGAGGGCCTGACAGAACCCAAGGGAACATTTCCCCCCATCCTAGGCCGGGCCAATGGTGTGGGATCCCTGAGTAACCGAGTTGAACGACGAGAGAGGGTTGGAGATGATGGGGCAGGTCGGTGCCCTGCAGGAGATAAACTGCAACGAGATGGGGAGGGAGAGGGAGATGGTCTTCTACTAAGCTGTGGAGAGCGAGTGGGAGATGCATGACCAGGGGAGAGGGAAGGGGAGGGTGGCCCACGCATCTTCCTCCCTCCAAACGTGCTGTGTGCTAGAGTGGGAGAGGGTGGGGGACTTCGCCTCCTTATGGAAGCACAGGGTGAGGAAGGTGGAGAACGTTGTCTCATTGACGCTGTTGGAGAGGGTGGAGGACTTCGCCGGATCATGGAGGCACGGTGTGAGTGAGGGGGTGAGGGCCCTCGAGCCAGGGGAGAGGGCGATCTCTGAGGTTGCATTCTACGTTGGGTGAGGGGAGAGGCCATGGGAGAGGAAGGAGGGGAGATTCGTCTCGACATAACAGAGGGGGGTCTTTGGGAATTAATGAATCCACTCCTCATGGATGGTTGTGGGGATGTGCTACGTCTCGGAGGAAGCATAGGAGACGGTACTGGGGAAGCCATGGCAGAGGGATGGCGCTGCATTTGTGGGGAGGACATGATGACAGAGCGGCGAGATGGAGTTGGGGAGAGTTGCATGCGCCGCACGGGAAGGGGGGACATACTTGCTTGCTTAATAATCATGGCAGTTGGAGTAGGGATCACTGAGCCATAACCTTGTTGTTGTGCCATCATTATTGGGTCTGTCAACATCTGCTGCTTGTAAAACACAAACAAAATAGAATAAATTGAAAATGACAAAAAGCTACGGGAGCAATATGTTGGGGTAGCAAATGGAATAGAAGTGACAACTTGGGGTATTCCAATAAAAATACTACCTTATACATCATGGAAAATAAGTAAATTAGCACATCTACGCTACAATTAAATGTTTTTGCATCTAATCTTAGCAGAGAAAATGGTGTAGTCAAGTTCTGTTTTTAATAAATAAAAAATAGTATTAATTGTGATAACTGCAGCCCTGCAAAACTATAACCTTTTTGTTTATGACAAGCAATGTAATATGTCACTTGTTATAGATAAGTGGTTGGGAAAAAAACAAGTTTAATGTTAGCTGCTGATGGCAAGAATCTCACCGAGGTAATATGGAGATGTTGATTATTTCAACACTTCTACTCTGCAAGAGTAGCCACTGGTTGACTGTGGATTAGCCACAAATATTCCAACTTAATTGTATCATATCTTTTCATTCACTCCAGTACAGAAAATCACTCATTGTCTTGTGCTATGTTTTTAGAATTCACTACTTGAAAGCTAACAATGTGGTGGGACAATGTTTTATAGTTGTTATGCTCCCAAATGCTTTGGCTCTCCCTCTAGGCTGGGATGACTTAAAATAAGGAACCACAGGCTGTGTAAATCAAGCTGGTTGCTTGGAGAGGCAGTGGGAATGTGCTCTCCAGAATACAGTCAAAATTGCCACACTTTCATATTTGCACTCCATATTACAATAGGAATAAGGCTGCAAGTCTACAAAGTTGCCCTTCAGTGACCCCCAGCATTAAAGAGTATGATTATATAAAATAATTAATAAAACAAAGCTAGAATTACCTGTGGTGAAATCATTTGTGGAGACACCATTTGTTGCTGCGCCAACATCATCTGATCTTGTGGTGACATCATTTGTTGTGGTATCATCTGATCTTGTGTTGACATCATTTGTTGTGACATCCCCTGATCATGTGGTGACATGATTTGTTGTGACATCATCTGCTGCCGTGGTGACATCATTTGCTGGGGCATCATCTGTTGCTGAGGTAACATCATTTGTTGCTGTGGTGACAGAATCTGTGATGGCATCATTTGGGCAGACATACTCAGTTCTTGTTGTAACATCATCTGCTGCTGTGGTGACATCATCTGCTGCTGTGGTAACATCATCTGTTGCTGTGGTGACATCATCTGTTGCTGTGGTGACATCATCTGTTGATGTGGTGACATTATCTGCGGGGGAATCATCATTTTTTCTTGAGGGGGCAACATAGTTTGTTGTTGAGAAAACATCATCATTTGTTCTTGAGCAGACATCATTTGTTCTTGTGGTGACATTCCCATTTGCTGCTGTAATGACATCATGTCACCAAGTTGACCTGGTGCAAGAGGAATATGGTCTTCATACTGGATTTCTGACATGTTTTCAAATTCTGGATCAGGTGGCAAAGTAGGTGGAGGGGGCATGGGCACATCTAGACGTTCTTTCCCAAATAGGCGCACCTGAGGTCTTGGAACTCTAAATGTTATCTCCCCTCCCTGAACTACACCAGTATCATCCCCATATTGATCCAACTGGTGTATATACTGGTCTCCATAGAGGCCTTGTACCTGGTCCATCCCTTGCCCTCCATAGCCCAAGACCTGCTGACCTCCTGGTGGGAATCCAATGGCCTGTTGGGAGCTGAAGTCTTGGTAGGGCATGTTAGCATCACTATAACTAAGTTGATATTCTGGTGGATATCCCTCTTGTATTCCCATAGTTGTTGCAAATGGGTTTTCATAGTAACCTGCCTGTCCGTTGTCATAGTAACCCCCTTGTCCATCACTGTAGTAAACTCCTTGACCATTTTCATCATAATAACCCTGAGTCTGATGGTCAACAAATCCATCTACCTCTCCTCCATATATATGGTCATCACCCATTAGTGCAAAGTAGTCCAGACCCTCATCACCATACATTGCCTGTTGTTGCTGGTTGTTATAGTAGCCTTGGGCAGAGGAATAAGGGTTATAGTAGTCCCCCGTGCCCTCATCGTAAAGACCACCTTCATAATATTCTGCATTTAGATCATAGAGTCCTTCTTCCTCATAGTAACCCAGGTCTTGATAGTCTGCTCCCCCTGCCCCATTGTCATAGTATCCAAAGTGACCCTGGTTTCCATATGCCGCAGTTGCCTCGTCTCCATAATCACCATAACCATCATTAAAGCTTCCATAACCTTTCTGACGGCCTGAATGTTGCTGGTCGTAGCCGTAAGCCTCCTCGCCATACTCATAACCATCATTATGGTAACCATGGAGATAATCTCTGGAGTTGTCTTGTTGGCCTCTATGTCCTCTATGTCCTTGCATTTTAGTGGTCAGGAAGCGTTTGGTCAGCCAGTTAGTTGCTGCTGCAACCTTACCCAATAAAATACTTCTGTTCTTGAAGTCGTCAGCAGACCCGTCACCATTCTTTTTTCCAAATAAGCCTTTGAAGAAGCCCCCTTTCTTCTCATTTGATTCTTTCCCTCCTCCCAGACGAAGCAGCATATAGGTTGGCTTCTTCTTTCCATTTGCTGCCTCCTTCTCTTTGGCCTCTTTGTCCTTTTTCCTCTTTTTGCTTGCCTTAAACCTCATCATGAATCGAGAGGTGTTCTTTAGAATTGACTTGCGGCGTTTCTTCTTAGCAAGGCGGTTCTTTCTCTTCCCCAATCCTAGGAACAAACGTGATGTACTTTTCAGCTTCTTCCTGCTGTTCCTGCGCCTCTTGAAGCCAGAAAACTTCATGAACATCCTGGACATGTTCTTCAGACCTTTCTTTGGGATTTCCTTTATGGGAACTTGTGGAGCTTCCTCTTTCTTTTTGCCTTTTTTCTTCTTCGCATCAGCATCTGATTTCCCTCCCTTGTGGTGGCGGCCATCTTTAGATTTCTTTTTGGATTTCCCGTCATCCCCCTCGTCCTCATCATCTTCATCTTCATCCTCTTCATCATCTTCTTCTGAGTATTCACCGCGTTTAGATTTACCCCCTTTCTTTCCCTTAGCCCCCTTGCCTCCACGCCCCTTCCGTCTCCTGTCATCCTCTGAGTCTTCCTCATCATCATCCTCTTCTTCACTTAACTCTTCCTCCTCTTCCTCATCACTCAGGAGTTCCTCCTCTTCCTCCTCAGACTCCACTTTCTTACCTTTTCCTTTGTCCTTTCCTTTCTTTCCATCATCTTTCCCCTTGGGTGGCTCTTTCTTTCCCCCTTTCTTATCATCCTTTCCACTTTTCTTATCATCCTTGCTGGGTTTCTTATCATCTTTTCCTCCCTTTTTGTCATCTTTTCCTCCCTTTTTATCATCCTTCCCCTTCTTTTCCTCCTCTTTCTTCTTCTCTGGTTCAGGTTTTCCACCCTTCTTTGCATCCTTCTTGGGGTCTTTCTTGCCAGGCATTTTGATAAGTGGCTAGGAGCACACCATGCCCTTTTTTCAGGATGCAATACTGTAAACATTCAAACACAAAAATATCATATGCACACTGTATGGAAGGAAATTCTGTAATATAAATAATATATTAAAGTGTGTATTTTAAGTTTAACAGAAGAAAACATGATGTGTGACATGTCTGACCTTGGTTTAAATATGCCTAGTTGACTTTGTGTCGGCACTATATGCAGGTTCAGTATCTGTGTGAGCACAGGTCCACCTGGCCAAAGCAGTTGTACACTGCCCAAATCTGGTCCCCATGAAGGCTCCTGTCCAGACATACAAAGCTAAATGTCAGCAATCCTTTATCCCATGGACACATGTATATATACACAAACTCTAGCATATACACAATGAAACCAAGTAAACTGTGATCTTCATATCACTGCCCCATTCAGGATCTGTGTTAAAATGTATTTACCAAGATTAAGTCAGTGCTAATGTCTTAGCACTACACTCTGTTTTATACACTTCTGTGATGTCTCAAACCCCTCCCCATCTTGTTGACAAATTATCGCCAACCGTACTCTTGATCTCCAACCGTTGCTCAGCTCTGCTCAACTGTAAGCCATATCTCGCTTTGCTCACACTACCTAGAGATGACCAATTTCTACCCAGCTCTGACCCCTATATAGAATTAAACAGCCGCTATCAAGAGATTGCCAATTTCTACCCATCAATGTCCAGCATGTCCAGAGCTCTAAACAGCTTCTGTAAATCTAATTCTGTGTATGTATGCATAGTGTTGAGTGTATTATCAAGCTTAACCTCGCTGCAAACTCGTGTTGGTTTTACTAATTTCCACACAGTATGATCCCTGCAGCGTTTGCTTTCTGTAAAAAAAATGTATACACATTAAAAACACATAAACAAAACATGCAGCTGTTACTCCAGCTCAAGATCTACCCTCCTTATAGCCCAGCCTTTTCTCTTGTAGAGACACTTGTGGCCACCACACTCATTCATCAAAACAAGACAGCTTTCCATCATAGTCACCTCCACAGTCAATGACAAACAGTACAGAAGAGAAATTGTTGTGGTTGCCAGTATCTCTGCCGTCTTCAAATTTGTTGTGTCCTTGCAGGAGGTCTCTTCTTTAGCGATAATAAAAAGGGAAAAAACTCCAGTCTTTAAGTCACACTTGGCTTCTTCCTCTGACCTACTCTGTCCTCTGTTGCTTGCTACAACACATTCCCTCACTCAACACAGCCCTCTGTTCACACTGCCCTCCACAGAGTGTGTGACAGCTAATGTGTGTGTAAGTGTGTGTATCAGGGAGAAAGAGAGAAGGGCAGATGGGTTGCCTTTTTGTGTGTATGTGTGTGCGTTTGCTGTGCGTATAAGTGTATGGGCTTGCGTGCATTTGAAGAGTTCCTTGTGGCAGGTCGTAGAAGGAGTCTTAATTTGTCATCTGGCTCTACAGGTGAAACTCGAGAGTTCTGGGCAGCTGAGGGGGCGGGGCATAAATAATACAAAAGGTCGAGAGAAAGAGAGAGAGAGAGAAAGAGAGAGACATGGGATGCAGAAGACAAGCCTGACTGGCAGAAAATTTTCATTAAATTCTCAAACATTCAATAATTAGGAACCTCTAATTTCTGTGTCCTTAATGTGTTGGATGTACACATATGCATGAGAGAAGTCACCTTTATGCTATCTGACCTTAAATCTACTCCTTCTCTTTTTCCAGAGTAACATGCGAGTAACTGTCGTGTGTGTATGTGTGTGTCTGAGCGAAGAAAAGTGATGCATCACACTAAGAAATATTATATTTAAACAGCATCAGTATGAGCAGTCACCAACCTACTTCTACATATGTAACAGCAGGAGAAGGAGCAGAGGCAGGAGAAACACCCACTTGTTAATATGTGACGTCTTCACACTAGGTATCAATAACAGAGGAATGACTTTCTCAAACACACACACACACACACACACACACACACACACAGCCAGTGAAGGATCGGTAACAGGGCTGTGATTATTAGTCCCATCAAGCAAATTAGTCTATCTGATCATTACCAACCAGCAAAAAGAGCACTTGTAGTGTCTGTGTGTGCATGTGTGCACAGTGTGTTTATGCAGACTTATGTCTTTGAGTGGGTGCACATGTGCATAAAAAATACGTAAAGTGTGATGAAAGAGTATTTTTTCCTGGATTTCCCACGGTTTGTCTCTAACCGTACATCTGCCTTTGAAGCAGAATGAAAAGACCCTATCAAACGTGAAAAGCTCTGAGTTGAAGCCAGTCTCCCTCTTCCCATAGTAATCGCTGCGGGCAGGTGGTCCTCCATCTTTTTATAGAATTTGTTGAGAACAGACAAAACAGACAAACTGGGATACATGCCTGGGAGAGAAAAGCAGACTTATGACAGAGGTGGACTTGATGAGGCTCATCAAAAGCATTCAGGTCCTGAGGGGGAGCAGTAGACCATCTTTGTCACATAACACAAACACACACACACACACACACACACACAGTAATCTGCTGCTATCTAGTGGACCAGCATTACACCTGCAGCACTCTTAATAGTTTGTAGTTGGATTGACCAGGTAAATTTACAGCCCTGCAGTAAAATGTAAGGCTTGCACAACACAAAGCAATTACCAAGAACCATTTTGCATTATGTCATTATTTAATATAGTCTGACAATAAGTGACAAGGAGACCTATAAGGTGGTAGTGAAACATTATAGATAGATAATAGTCTAACTAATGTGAGCAGACATACAGAAACTGTACTGTAAGGACTAAAGGGGATGCAGGAGGTGTGGGTGCACACCATGCACACATAAACCTACCTTTCCTCTGGCACACCCAACATCTGAGCTGCTCACGTCACTGGAGCTCCGTAGTCACGTCTCCCCATCCTCTAATAGGTAAAAAACGGAAAAATAAAAAATAAAAAAACACCAACAATTTAACCAAATCCTGTTTACATTTTACATTTACATCTTAACCACTCATAGAGGTCCCCACCTCTGCTGCTGCTCTGCCGGGCTCAGAGCAGCAGGGGTCGGCCAGTAGAGAGGAAAAGTGTGCCACCGGGAACGGAGGATGAATATTTAACGACCGCTATTCTTTGGTGCCCGGCCGGGGGTTTGAGTTCCACACACTCCGGTGAGAACTGATGATCACCGCGGGTGGGCAGTTTCGGTCATACACACTGATGTTCTTAGTAGTAAATAAACACGGTGGGTAAACTTGAGGCAAAATTGAACTAATTATTATTATTAATTAATTATTATTTAAATATTATAATTATTTAAATGTATAGCGTGATATGGTTTTAACATGGTTTTTACAAACTACCTTCTGGGCCTACAGTTGAATGATATAGCCTAGCTTAATTCGGTAGTTGGCTAACGTTAAATTAAAGAATAGAGGTACCTATAACTTATTTTGCGTTAAGTGGGAAAAAAGGTTTATTTTCCCTCCTCTACCGACTTGTCCGTTGGTTCACTGTATGGGCAGGGCTTTTGGATATTTAACATTTCCTCTCACCGGGACTGAACACGAAGGGACAGCGTTTTATGAGATGGCTCAAGGGATAGATGGAGGATAACGGCTGAAGGTGAGCGCTGCAACAAGAACACGTACAGTTAACGTCTCCACGAGCAGTCCTTCTGCTGCCCGCCAGATGGACCCGCCTGACAGCAAACAAGCAGCAGAGAGCAGACAGACTGCTGCAGCTCCACTGGATTCACTCCATAACCCAGACGACCTTGCCGTCTCCCCCACATGACCGGCTGGCCGCTCGTATCAAAACAGGTTCTAGCTTTGATGCTGAACCAACTGTGGAGAGCCACGATGCGAGACCTCGTTTTTTTGTTGGTTTTTTTTCTTTAAAAAAAAAAAACAAGCCTTTGGCAACGTTTGAGCTATTTTTAGTGCTGTTTCGGAAACAGTGACTTACACTGACTTCAACCTATCGGCACATTTGCAGTGTTTTGGCTAAACACATTTCATATACTGTTATACATTCTGCAGCTGGCAGCCAAACTCTTGGTCAGTGCAGTCAGCTCTCCAGCCTGCCAGCTTGATTTCTAACCAAAACCACAACACTGCTCTTATATTTTTTTCCCACTAAACAGCCACGTAATCAATTAGTAAGCTACTTAGACAGTTGTTTGAACTAATGTGCAATTTTATTATCCAAAATTTAAGGCCCATCTCTCTTTTAGTCATATTAAAGTAAAATAAATGAGTGGTTCCCAATCTGGGAGTCAATGCTCCCTTTAAAGACGGCAAGATCAATCTAGAGGGGTTGTGAGAAGATTAAGATTTTTTTTCTGCTTTTCCTCTAACATTTGTTTTCTCTCTTTAATTGTTGAACTGGTCACAACTTGCAGACATACAGTTTGCAACCTGTGACAAAGGGTCGCAAGTACACATGGCTTCATATTAAAGGGTGACAAGCCAAAAAGGCTAAGAACCACTTGATTAGATAAATGATAGAGAAGGATATCACTCTATTTCTTTCTCTGTTGTTCTGTTGGTTTTTTACAGAGTAGCAGCTATTGTATTTTTTCTGGAAATGTTTCTTAATGTCTTACTTGAATTTTTGTGGTTTTTGAAGGCAGTGTTTCAACCAGGAGTTGCTGCTACACATTGTTGCCCCCTGACAACATCTCGCTTAGGGCCCTGAAACAGTAAATATCTATAATATTTGACATGTTCCAGTGCCCCATCATTCAAGGAGAGTAATGGCTTCATCCTGCAGGCACAAGCTACTTTTTTTGAATAACATATACAGCAAATTCTTGTTTCAGGAAGGTGGTGATGTTTCCGCAGAAAAAAATGTTGCACGCTAGACCTGCAGTGTTATTTGAGAAAAAAAATATCAGAGAAGAGAAATGTCAGAGATAATTGAAAGGAAGAGTTAAAATATAAGTATGACAAACAAAAATACTAATTCTAGGGAGGTGAAATAAGAAAAAGTAGCCCCAGCCTTATGCTTCTGAGTTTGAAATGGATGCAGTCGTGAGCTTTCCCACTACCAGGCTCTGCTGGTTGGACAGCAGGCAGTAGATTAGTGAGCGGATCACAAACAGTTTTTCTCCTGAAGGAGTCAGCTGAGTCTGGAGCTGGAACAGCTGCTCTGAGACACCCCGGCTCTGCAGCAGGTCAGACGGTGACTGTAGAAAGCTCCCAACGGGACAGAGAGACCTGTACGTGTGTGTCTTTGTCTGTGTGTCTAAGAGAAAGAGAGAAAATATACACATGCATAGATAGATAGATAGATAGATAGATAGATAGATAGATAGATAGATAGATAGATAGATAGATAGATAGATAGATAGATAGATAGATAGACAGATAGACAGATAGGGAGAGAAAGTGTTGG
>JAVQJL010009930.1:0-12219 GCA_036024295.1 Nannoperca obscura | reverse complement strand
CTGTTTTCCTCCGCCCTTCCTTGGTGGAGAAGTTGAATGAGCTACTGTAGTCTTGTGCAAGAGGAAATTATGTGTTTCCCTTGGTCTTGCAGCTGTAGAAACTGCTCAAAACTGCTTTTGCAAAAAAAAAAAAAAAAAAACATGATACGTGGTGTTTCCACCAGCCGCAGGCTTTGCTGAGGGCTGGTTATCGGTCCTTCTTGGAACTTGTGAACTTGAGAACCTTTTCCCGTCTGTGTCCAAATTAAATTGTCTCCTCTGTGTGTGAACTAGTTGCTTGCTTGCTTCTTTCTCCTTTCAGGATGCACTAGGCCGTTTAAGACTCAACTTAGAGTTATTTTCCCACCAGGTTTATCTGACAGTCCTCTGTTTAAGACGTAGGGGGTGGTGGTGGTGGTGGTGGTGGTGGTGGTGGTGGGGGGAGTGGCAAGGTGGTGAGAAGACATGAGTGAGACAATACACTCCAGCCTGCGGGACGTCAAGTCCGAATGTAGTGAGACGTGGCTTATAAAAGGAAAAACAAAACAAAAAAACCTTGGTGGTGTTTTTAGACAGGAGCGCCCATTTTTCTGTAATAACAATGTAATTAGCCAATAATTACACTAAAATTACAGAACCTGGGGGGCAGTTATTTTTTAACTGTTACTCAATGATTTTCTTTAGAAGACAGATATGAGTGCAAAGACTCCATATAGGAGAGCGCAGGGGTAAGCAACCAACAGCTGCTGCCCATCCATGGCCAACGCGGAGATGAAGATCTTTGAGGCTGACAAACTGCACCAGCCAATGATTGCTGCAGTTAGTATAATTCCTATCATGCCCCTAAAGAGAACAAGAAAGAAGCAGGAAGTAAGCTTTGATTATTTGAACAGTTGAATGAATGAAAGCAGCGTTTATACAGTGTTATTAAATGAATAGCCATCTGTGAAACTCTTATCAAACATCCAACAAACGTTATAGTCCTACACATAAATATCACACTTTAACTTATCAAGCAACCGATGATCATTTTATACATAATACAACAAAACCCTGTCTGGGAAGTGTATACTACTAGACAGTGTCTAGTAATGTGGTCTACGGACAAATAAAAGGCTTTGCTTGATTTACAGGTTATATTAACATTCATAAACTTCATTGTTTTCCTGTGTACTCACTGTAAAGACAAGAGGACTCCGAAGCTGGAGAGGAGGATCATGGGGAGGAGGCAGTATCCCAGCACGCTAGCCACGCAGCCGAAGGACACGCCCGTCATACTCATTAGGTTGAGTAGGCAGTACATGCCGAGGCAGCCAATTGCACTGATACCGTACACGTAGCCAAACTGGATCTTACCCGACTGTAAATGGAAAGGGGGGAAAAACAAAAACATGCATCCATACAGTCAGATATACCCATGCACACACCTACATGACAGCTGTGCAGGTTGCCGCACGGACATACTGCACGTCAGGGTTTGTCAAGTGGCGGCCCGCGGGCCATATCAGACCCACCAAAGCTTCTCTTCCGTGCCGCAGAATATAAACAGAATGCGCTACAATATTTTGTATTTTGTATTATAACAGCACGATTCTTTCATGAATAGAATGCAGCTTGTGCCATATTTTCACGTATGAATGGGGACAAACTTACAGCTCTCACTTAACATTTTCTTTTTGATATGCTCTTATTTAACATTTCATTTTATATGTTTATCTCAATTCAAAAAAAGCTTCTCTTCCTGCTTCTTGCAAGCATTTCCCACCAATTAGGACATTGATAGCACCAAAAACGCCGCGACTGCATTCTACAATTGCATGTTAAATGTCTAGTTATCTTTATGGATATCCCCCCCTTTTTTTGGTAATCGATTCACACTGATAGGCTAACAAAATCAATCTATTTATCCAGCCCCCACATTGTCTACCTTGAAAAATTCTGTCCCTTGGACAAATGTAGCTAACGTAAGTGTTTGCACCATAAAAGTGTAGAAGTATGTTTTTTATTAACTCAAGTTCTTAAGAATTTGTTATTCATCCAGCGTTAACCAAATGATGATTTACCAGGAGAAGTGTCGCTCCGAAGGCCAAACAGAAGACCATGGGGCCGGCCAGGTCTGTCTCATTCATGATGCTGCCGTCTGCTACCTTCATCGGATGGAGCACTGTCAGCGTCTTCTGCCAGATGTGGTCAAAGTTGATTCCTAATTCTAAGACAGAGAAAACGAACACATCAGGCACCTGGATACTCGAACTATGATCACACTTGTGATGGTAGGAAACAACACAAAATAAAGCGTGGAAGTATGCGGTACTGGTTTGCCACATAAACACTAGGACTTCACAGTTACAAAGAAACGTCTCTTTTGCAGGAAGACTCAACTCAACTAGACATCCTCCCCCGTGATAAATAAACGTCTTCTCAGAATAGCCTTGAGGTGTGTCTTCGTCGTTCTATATCGCACTCATTTTACTTTAAAGGTTGTGAATTGGGTTTGGGCGATCAGCAACTTTTTAAATTTCATGGTCTCAGCGATGCCCGCTCAGCTGTCAATCTCATGTTGAGAGATAGTTGTGTATATTCAAGCACAGGAATGGACACAGTGAGAGCAAAGGAGATTGACTTCCAGAGTCACAGTTTCAGATATTTGCTTTAGTATCACACTCTCTATAAAAATCCCACTCTAAATAAGCATGTAGCAAAATCTTTAGACACAGTATAAAGGAACAAGAAAAATCTATAAAAACCAAGGACCCCTCAACATCACTCACGGGTGAAGCTCCACTACTTTTTAGCTAAAGGTTAAGTAACTAAGAGGCAGACATATTGTAGAGCACAAAATATGCATAATAAATCTTTTCAATAATCCACATTACCAAACCCTGCAAAGCACACTTCACATGTCAGGTGACAATTGGAGCATCTACTTCATCTGCTCCATTTCTATTTTTATTTTGAGGGAATAAAACCACTCAGAGAATCTGAGCATCAGGTTCTGCAAGAGTGCAGAACATGGAAACGAGGGGTCATGGTAGGATGAGTAAAAGGCAACTTTCTAAGAATCCAAAGATAATCTGCAAAGCGTGACTAAAAACTGAGTGGACAATTTGGCTACACCCATAAAACTGTAGGTAACATGAGAACAGACCAGACATTAAAATGATGCAATGATGAGGTTGAGGAGCACTCGGAGTGTCCAGTTCTGCTGCAGTCACACCACAGAGCCTTTTACATTAACAGAGCAGTGCCTTTTAATGAGATTCGAACTTTAGGTATAATCTACTGTAAGATAAGTATTCTAAGTATTATGAGTCATACTTTTTTACTGTAAGGGTACAAACACAGTGGGAAACAGCTTTGTATAACTACATTTTTGGAAAGTATAATTTCCTCAGTGCTGGTTTGTGTGTAACTGCACAGCATGTAAAGCTTTCTCATGTGTGTAAGTGGAGGGGAAATATTGGGAAATGTTTCGAAAAGTCACGTCTGCCAATTTCGCAGTCGCTTTGTCAGGTAGCCAGCCTTTGCTCCATCGGACCTTTCTATTCTATCAAAACTTTCTTGCAGATGTGAGATTTTCTGCTAGCAACTGCAACAGGCGAATAACACTTTAATTTCACGCCCTAAGAACAGATCTTAGGCTCATGTCCTAGAAGTGATACTGCAGACCGATTTCAACAGGAAGACAATCATTTCATATATTTTCTTCAACTTGTGCTCCTGCAAAAGTAACTTTCAGTTATTCCAAAAGCTGGTAAACAGTGCAACTGATGATTATTTCAATTAACTGAGCAAAGAATCACCTGGATATTCAATGGGCAAAAACATTGAAACACACTAAACAAAACAAATCCTCACTTTGGAGAAGCTGAGAGTAGCTCCAACTTAAATAATGTATCAATAATGAAAATAGCAATAGCAATCAATTGAAAGAATTATAACCAACTAATTTTAACACAGTTAAAGATACGCACAGTGAAATGTGAGTTGTGTGTTGTTGTTGTGCTAAACTGTGCTGTACTAGTCACTCATAAGAGATGTCAGAGCTGTACAAGAGCAAAGAAACACAGGAAGAGTTCATAGCCTCCAGGTTGTGATTCACCTACCTTCTAGCAGTGGCGGCTCATCATCGAAGCTGCTACTATACATGGATTGTGATGGGGATGGGGTGTAGGTCTGTGTGGGCTGAAAGATTTGTCCTGTGTATGGCTGCTGGGGTGGCATCATCCCTGGGGAAGAGTAGTCCATGGGCTGGGAGTAGTCATACTGACCGTAAGGCCTGGGAAACGCATAATAATAATGCTCAATGGTACTCTGACTGACATTTAACTTTTTCTCAAACTGTCCATTTCTACTTCAAATTGCAAATTGCTTCCCAACGGTTTGGTTGCAGTTAGGTAGTATTAAGGTGTTTAAAAACTATACAAAACACTGCATCAATCAATTTTTCCTATTCTCGTTTTAACAAAGCAATATCTTCAATATAAAAGTGAATGTAATTTTCAAACTCACTTAAAACAAATAAACCCAACAGATGTCAAATAAAGGGTTCAGCCAGGTGCGTTAGTCTTCAGCAGCCACGATGGCATATTAAATAATTTTGCTTTTGCTTTTGGAGGCGTTCACAGCTGAGGAAGCATCGGGTAAGGATGGCTTTCTTCACTTACTTGTTGTAGGGGTTTTCAGCATTGCTGTAGCCATAGCCACCCTGGCTGCCCTGGCTTTGGTCATCTACACTGTAGCTGGACTGGTAGAAGTCTGTGTTGAAATTGTCAAACCCTGACATCTCTCACTCTGTTAGAAACACAGGGGCAGAAACAGGAACACAGCTTATCAGAATGGGTGGTTATGTTGATCTACAGTGAGGCGGTACAGTGGGTGTCAATCTAAAAAGCATACATTCTTAAATGCTGTTATATTGAACAACTATGTTCTGTAAAAATAGTTCAGTTGGCCAGCAATAACGGTAGACTAGGAATAGTCACAAAAATATTACATGGTTAACTATATCTCGTAAACCTATGGGCCGTGACCAAAATATTAGCTTAGCTACCGTTAGCTTGCTACGTGATAGAATTCGTTGTCTTTTATAAAACATTTAAACGAGTAACGCCATGCATTTGACAACACATGCAACGCTATGGAGGACTAGGATTTACTGCACTGCAAACTTACCGTTAACATAGTTTAACACAACTGTGAGCTAACGTTAAACTAGCTAGCTAACGTAGGAAGTTATAATTGTATGTTGTCAGTCTATTGTCAGTCTATTATTATTACCTGTATCAAACATAAAATGGAACTTGAAAATGAAGACCTCCTAAAAAGGATACGTTAACTAATCCTGTCAATATATAGCAAAAGCTACTTATCCTTGGGTGGCTAACGTTTACGTTCCGTTAACTCTGCTGCTAGTTGGTTAGCTAATGCTAGCTATAACAGATGTGGAGACCTGGACATAATGTCTTAATAATGCTTTAATATTCCATTTAACATTTCTTACATAATCAAAAGTATTACGCTACAAAAGCATCGTAAATGCTCACCTGTGATGTTTGACAAATCTACCCAGAGCCCTGCCAACTTCGTTGCGGTTGCTACGTGTCAAGAGAAAGGTAAATCTTCCGGGATGATACGTAGCCGACGGGAAGCCGTTAGAGACAAATTGCTCTTTGCAGAAAATGTGGCGCATTCCCCAGACGACTTGTGGTATTACACAATGTCCTCCAACTGCATTCATTTACAAGCTGGGCTATTATGAATATTACACGCCTGTGCTAAAAAATGTCTTGCCTCATTTTGAAATGCTGTTTTTAACACAGAGAATGGAAACATTATGGAAGCAAACATATTCATATTTTAAACGTCAAAATGCTTCAACTTATCAATTACCCGCATGAAAAAGAACATCAACATTAGTCTACAGTACAGTTTTATAAGATCGGTTGCAGGGTAAATATCTTAGGAATAGGCTATTATGTGATTTTATAATGATGCATACACAATTAAAGTACCAATAAAGCTCTAAAAGGTTACTCGCTACTCTGTACAAAAACATAATGAGTCCTTATTAGAAATATTCAGTTATTTTATAACTATGATAAATAAACAAATACAAGACTGGAAAATTTAAAAAAAAACACGTTCATGGTCAGACAACTGAAACTTTTGCGTGTTTTGCCCACCACAGGTAGGTATGAGACCCTACTGGGTTTTGACCCTTAGCTTGAGAGAACCAAAGTCTACTGGTAACAAATAGAGGATAGAGGATGATTCAACAGGACTGCGCTGGGGTCCAGGCAAGAACAAAGGTAGCCTCTTTCATTAGGAGGCAGAGGAGCAGATCAATCACCGTGCAGGAGAACTGCACCGCAACCAAATACTGCAGATGGATCCTCTTTTATTATGACAGATAATGCAGAATAATATGAAGTAGTGACGGGAGGGGATGAGAGGCACAGAGAGCATCACAAATGTGAGTTTGACCTGTATTGAAGAGAAAAATGAAGTACAGTAAGAAAGGAAAATGTTGTTGATCCCCTCTGCCACTCTTTAATCTTTATTTTTTAAAAGTCAAGCAAATACAAGAGAAATATAGCCAAAACAAACAACAAATAAGATTTGAATGAACGATTAAATTGACGTAATACTGGAAAACTAGGTAAGTCATACCAATCCCATTCGTATCCAACCTATCTGGGCCTCCTACCCAGGGCTTATTAAAACAAGATTATTTCTGCCTCAGTGCTGGAACAAAAACACTTTTGGCTTGTGTAGCAATAAAATGTTTGAACACAGATTAACTGGTGTAGTGTGAAAAGGATCAAAATTATATAGACTTGGCTATGCTCCTTGGATGTACAGAAGTCATTACAAAATGAGAAATTGGAAAATAATACAGTGTAAAAAGGCATGGAGGAAAATGTTGTCATTATTTAGTCTTCCGTCTTTGACAGAGAAACTCTGATTGAGTCATGGGTCTCAGTGCAAAAGTACAAAGAGAAACCTTTCGATCAGTGCTGCACATAGCAGTAACTTGCCACAGCAAGGTTGCATGAGTTAGGAGGAAACTTTCTTGCCAGGAAACTTTGTGACCATCTGTCACATTTTGTTTCCCGTTGAAGGCAATGCTGGCAGCTAGATTCCAGCCAATGTTAAATCACGTTACATGATAGCTCCAAGACAGTTCTATTACAGGCATATTTTTATGCTGAAGGAAAGGCAAATGCAACCCACCCCAACAAAAGTTCGGGTGGGTTGAGATAAGGAAAAAATAAATAAAACCCAATAAACAAAAAATGTCATTAGCAAACGTTTCAGCTGTGTAGGCCCGACATGGATCATTTCTCTGCTCGCTCATCTATGATGAACAAAATCAATTTAATATACGAAACATGAATTCCTACTACAAACACCCATGACGAATCATAAGCAGAAATGAGTTGCCTCCTTTCCATTGCCTCTCATTTTCCTTTAGACTTTTAATCATTTCTAAACTCGAAGAACATGTCTCTCTTCTTAATCCACTTAATGAACGAAAATTGAAAAGTGCCAAAGAGGGTAATTGAATTTAGGGCAGTGTATTGCCATATGCTGTCATAATTGCCTTCTTTTATAAAGTCTCTGCTGTAATCCTGCTGTCACTGCCTGGGTGGATGAGTGGATTAAAACTTCTAAATTTGCTCTACTGCAGCAACCCCTCATCTCCAACCACCTACTGCACCCTCAATTAAGATTTCTCTCTTCGCGTCTCAGGCTCAAGGAGAGAGGAAAAAAAGCAATGGATCAAGTTATCTAATGTGCTTCTTGTCCACAAAAAAATGCAGATGGGAGATATTTCCTCTCCTTCTGAACATAAAATATTGAACACATATCCTCACAACATTTTCAAAATTCATAAATAAATCTATAAATCTATAAATAAATGCCTTTAATTCCTCTAATTAAATTTCCCTCAACCCCACTGATATGACTGCAGCACAGATCACAGATCACTCTGGACAAACAGATTAATTCAGTGGTCAAAAGCAGCTTTTATCAACTGAGTTTACTTTCTAAGGTCAAGTCGTTTTTATCTCGTAATGATTTTGAGAGGGTTATACATGCTTTTATCTCTTCTAGACTTGACTACTGTAATGCCCTTTATGTTGGTGTTAACCAGGCATCCCTCTCACGCATGCAATTGGTCCAAAATGCTGCAGCTCGCCTTTTAACAGGTACACGTATGCAAGAACATATCTCACCCATACTGGCCTCTCTTCACTGGCTCCCAGTACGGTTTAGGATTGATTTCAAAATCCTACTGATTGCGTACAAATTGTTAAATGGCACTGCCCCAGCCTACCTCTCAGACCTTTTACAACTTCATGTACCATCAAGATCACTTCGGTCCGCCGAACAGTTGTTTTTAGATGTTCCGAGGGCTAAGCTGAAACAAATGGGAGATCGGGCTTTTTCCGTTGCAGCCCCTAAACTATGGAACAAGTTGCCTCTTCATGTGAGACTGGCCCCAACACTGTTGGCTTTTAAATCACGTCTAAAAACACATTTTTACTCTTTGGCTTTTAATTCAGCGTGATTGCATTTCCACTGTCCTTAATGTTATTATTTATTGGATTTTTTTTTTTACTCTGTGCTTTCCGATTACTTGTATTTATTCTATTTATTGTGTACAGCACTTTGGTCAACTGTTGTTGTTTTTAAATGTGCTCTATAAATAAATTTGACTTGACTTGACCTGAATAACGAGCTGTTGGCCCCCACTGACCCACTGTTTAAGAATGTTTGGTCAGGAATTAGTAATTAGTTTGTTTTAACTTGATTAAGCACAATTTTATTCAGTAAATCAAATTTAAGCACAATATATACTGACAGAATAAAGGCCTTAAATCTAGATTTTAACTCAGGGCACCTTTGCAAGATTAAGTAATGATGCAGGTGTCAGTTTATATTGGGCTTTAGTGGTGCATACAGAATTAACAAATACATTTACAACTAAATCTAATAGCAAATTTGCAATTGCAAACTAAGTGTCACAGTGACACTGGGGCTGTCTGGGATGTAATGGATACACTGTCTTAATGACATCAAACATAGCTTTGGCATTTCTTGTAAACTAATATCGACATATCTGTGATAAACTTATATCAGTTACGCTATTCTGCACTGAAAAGCAACAAAGAATTGTCCCTAGCCTTGTCTCAGCAGCTCATCACGGGCAGAAATCACTTGTTTAGCATTCATGTGAAATCTCTAATTTGCTTACACTGATCAAAACCTTTTGTATCATTTTTGAATGGTTTAAATTTTTGATTACTTAACTATGAAGTATTTCCCCTAAAGAAAATTATGAGCGGTGAAGTAATGTAGCAGGACCTTGACAGGATAAACCACATTGACATTGATGGTGACAGCTGTTGGTAATGAAAGCCACTTTGCATTCCTAGTTTGATTGTTTGTTTTTTTGCCAGTCTGGTGTTCTTCTGTTTTCCGTATTAAAACTTGGTATATATATATATAATACAGACATGTATCTCCCTTCATAATGGTAATTGACCCGGTTCATCATCAGATCACAACAGCTGCACAGGTATTGCAAGGGCACGCCAAAGTTTAGGGGCTATTCTGCATCTTCTGGTCAGCAGTAAAACACAGCCTGTGTGAATCAAACCATCACTCGTGTGTTACTGTTGTTATTACCACATCTGGATAGGTGGTTTTCGGAATGATCTATAACTATGTCTGCCCCACTTGTGTGTATTTCTGCTCATTCTGCCTTTTTGTCCCTTTCTTCAACCACATCTCCACATTCTAAGGCCCTTCAGCGTTATTCTTTACCTGTCTACCAGATGCCGTCTGACAATGCTTTATCAGATCCAAAATATGCTAGTTATTTTACCATTACAGGCTGTAATTAGATGAATGTAAGAGAGTAAATGCCCACAATCAGCTGATTAAGAGAAGCAGGAAGAGAGAGAGAGAGAGAGAGAGAGATGAATGAATGAGGCATAAAGACCTTCTTCCTGATTGAACTTACGCTGAGTCAATGCTCTACTCCCGTACCAGTTAAGACATGTCACTATCTGATCCCAGTAAGATTGCATCTTTATTTCCTACTGTTGGACCCTTATTAGACCTCCTTAGAGGGTCATTTGTGAACCATTACAACAGAACTGTACTGTCAACTAAAGTGAAATCACATAGCTGCTACTTCTTTGGTAGGTCCCATTCAATTGTCAGAGTGACCAAGACAATATATTATAGCCTACTGGTCATTGTTATTGCATCACAGCTCTTGCAGCACTTAATTTATACAAGCCAATTTGATGATTGAAGTGCCAACATTTCATCAATATAGACACAATGTCCTACAGAAGCGTAATGCATTCACTTGAGACAAAAATGTTTGCCCTGAATTAACAAGATTATGTTAGAATTCTGAGAAAAGTTTTTATGCTTTGTTTTTCAGAATGAATGACGTATCTCAAATACTGTGTCCCACATAACAATATAATGTAATTCAACACAACATTATAAGCAGTGGCCTTCTCCCTCTCATGCATTTAGATTGCTTGTTTGGCTCTGGTCTCCAGCATCTCTCCGGCTTCAACTCTGACCCAACTCTTACACTGCTTACTTACTTTGCAAGTGGTTGAGTAAATCCTTAAATCGATACCTCTGAGTCTGCTTCTGGGTCCTACCATTTACCTTCTTGTCACAAGCCAGGTTAGCTGTTTCGCCCTCTTTCCGCTCTTCATGTCATGCTAAGCTAACTGGCTGCTGGCTGTAGAATCTTATTCAAAAATGTGATCAGCTGAAAGTAGAAAGTTTCTCTGTACTCATTGAAAATCCAATAACAAGGGGTGGGCCTGCAAGCATGATCTGTGACATCACAGCTTGTTTGGAGCCAATGGTGGTCCAGTATGTCTTAATAAATGTCTGGAGGAGATTATAATAGCATTTTATATCTGTCATATTTTTCAGTTATTCAAATGTGCTTTATAGTTAAATAATAAAAAGCTAATAATAGCATTTTTATGCCAGCAATACACGTGAGCCGGGATAAATCACATTTTGTGGCTCTTTATTGTTTGTTCTGTTATCATCTAATTGTAAAACTAAAATAAATGCACTTGGCTTTTGTTATATTTCTTCAACAAAGAGACTGGTATTGTTCAGAACAAATAAAAAAATTCTGCACTATTTCAGCACAAATACGGCATAATACAGTACAATTTTTAATTTTATTACAATATAATACCTGTAATATGGAACAATATGGCAGCAAAACACTTTCACAACGCTGCCCGGTAATATCAAATACCGAAGGTTTCAAACAACAAATGTTCTACCTAATTCATGGACGAGCTCCAGTGGCAAACACATGCAGTGAAATCATTCTAAACCTGACAAAATATGGATGATACACCATTGAACCAAAATATAACTAAATTGTGCTAAATACCTCACAAACAACATATGAATGCAACAGGAGCCGTTCCCTACAAAAGACAGCACATTATGTTGTACTTCCTACATGAGAAATGATGAGGCTACTGCGCCCCCTGTTGTCCAAAGTATTCATCAACATTTTATTTACGGGGATTTATTGCCTGCACATATTCATTTATATTTCCACTTTACCACCTGGTTATACATGGTTTACTGTGTAGTGTATTTTTAGGAGTTTGGACCACTTTATGTAAAGTACAGTATCTTTGAATTTGTACGCTCTAAAGAAACATTAAAAGATTCAGAATATTAACCTTTATTTGGTTGGCTTTAAAATGTTTAAGTTTGCTTTACGAAAATAAGTCAGATGGTCAACTGAGAAGACAACTTACCCCTGACCTAGGGCAAGTCATATTTCCAGGGTCCTTTGCCACAGATGCATTCTTCTCATTTCAGTTGATGAGACATAATTTTATTTAAAAAATAATGGTAGATGTTGTGATGGAAATTTACTCTATATCCATATGAATATGTATCATGCTGATGTAAGTCTCTTGATCATTCCTGCTATGAAACTGTTATTCCTCTATGGGATTCCTTATCTGACAACTGACTTGTTTGGGTTTTGCTATTGCTTCCAATAAAGACAGTGTAACCAGGTTCTTCCTGGCCCTTCTTGACTGTGACACCCCTTGAGTGCACATCAATGGGTCCTTTCTGCAGGAAGCTTAATAAATACAAAAATCTTGGTGATTCAGACATTCTTAATTTCCAGATTGCCACCACAAT
>JAVQJL010009923.1:0-10745 GCA_036024295.1 Nannoperca obscura | reverse complement strand
TAACTAAAATGATTGAGTCTCATTTTACGGCGTTTCTAAGTTGAGATGAAGCTTCTCAACACGCTGCGTTTGTTCTCGGCGAGCTGTCGGCGACCTCTGGCTCTGATTTTAAATTCATTTCACAGAAAGCGACCAGCGGACGACCGGGAAACGGGGTTTCACGACGTCTGAGCAGCTCTGCAGCAGCTTCCTGTGTCCTTTACAACTGATTTCAAGGTCGTGCAGTTAACAACACAGAGGCCTTAATGGGCCTAAGTCCCTTCTTCTGAGATACTACGTCACCTGCTGCTGGATTATTAAAGGTTTCCAGGAACAGACGAAAACTGTGGATCTCACTTCCAAACTCACTAAATATCTTTAAAAGAAAGTTAAAAGCGTCTCTTTCCCGCACGTTCGGCTCCATTGTGTATTTTCTTGAACTCTTTAACTATAAAATGATTTGAATGTCTGTTTTGTGCCTCGCACGCACACCTGGAGGTGTTTTATCCTTTTCATGTTTCTTTTCTTATTCCTGTTGCAGCACAGAGCTGCTTTACCTTCCCTCGCTGCAGATGAAGGGTCAGTGACCGGCAGAATGGGCGACGCTGGACAGTGTCTGCCATCAGAGTGTGTTTGCTGCTGGTTTCCAGGTTTCACAGAAACTGGATCTGCTGCTAAAAGATGCACCAAAGGCATTTTTCCATTTAAATACACACTAACACACACCAGCATGATGCCTCCATGTGGAAGGTGCCTTCAAGGACACCAGGAAGGCTTCTCTGGGTGGATCGTGTTGGAGTTAAATGCTGCGTGTTGTTATTCCTGGGTCTTAATGACAGGCCATGATTTAATGCAGTTATAATCTTCCACACCAACTCTAATGCAATGGAAGCATTACTAATTTGTAGTAAAGACAGAAACCTCTGAACACACCAGTACTGATAAGTCTTGTTCTACTCCTCTTTCCTCCTGTGTGGAAGTTTTTATTCTTTAGAGACAATTAAAATCACTTTTTATTTTTATATTGCATCATTTGGAATATTTAAAGTGCTAGTGGGTCGATCAACTTATTCGCTCCTTGGTTTTTAATTTGAGGTCTACGATCGTGAAAAAGCTTTAAGCTCATTTCAAAGACCGTTCCCGGCAGAAAGTGAGAGGTTTATTCACGATGCAGTAAAATGCAGTGATGGAAAATATTGTTTCAAAGGTTTTCAGTAAACACCAGAGGCTTTTGCTGCTCAGAGGAGTTTTACAAAACCAATTTTGTTTGATTTCTTTCGTTTTACAACAAGTATTTAAAAGTTAGCTGCAAAGAAATGCCACAAAGAAACAGCCTGGAGTATTTCTAACAGTATTAGTAATATTAAAAGAATCACAGGGCGGCTCTGTAAAGTGTTAAATACGTTGGTGCTGCTGTACATCATCCTCCTGATATATATATATTTATATACTTATATAATAAGATAATGCAGAAAGTGGATCTGGATCTTTGCAGCTAAGATGTGACTCTGGTCTCCAGCACCTGCATGGCGGTTGAACGAGCACGTGCACGCTCACCCGGCTGCAGGAGCTCTGTGTTTTGTAATATTTCACATTTAAACTGTTAATTCATTTATTTTGTTTTCTTTTCTTATTAAGGCTTTTGTTTTGAAGGTCACAGGAGGTGAGGCTACGTGTGTGTGTGTGTGTGTGTGTGTGTGTGTGTGTGTGTGCAGGTACAGGACCAGCAGGTTGTTTACCAGGGCAGGAGAGGCTGCTGCTGTTTGTTTGTTTGCTGAAACGGATAAATGAAGCAGACAAAACCTGCACAATGGACGTCTTCTCCCGGCTCCCGGCTCCCCTCACTGCTGGATCTGAGCGCCAGGCTGCTCTGAGTCCTGATGTTCAGCAGAGTGGCCCTGGGCACTGTTCATGCCTCTGGATGAACAGCTGCTGCCCCGCCAACCCTCACGTAACAGCAGAGACTGGTGCGTTGAGGTTAGTTAGTGGAAAAGCCAGAGCTCCTTTATTCTCTCCACAAAGCAGCAGGGAGCACCAGCATCCAGCCCAAGCTGGAGGTCAGACTCACGAACACAGCCCAGAAACATTGATCCACATCATGCACCACGTCCCTCCAGGATGATCGCTGATGCCACGTCACTGCAGGACTGCAGTGAGACTTTTAGCTTGAAGAGCTCAACTGCATCGGTGCCCCCGGATCTCACATCATGACAGCCCTGCACACAACAAACCCACTGAAAACAACCTGAACATGTCCAACTTTCCCCAAATGAGCTGTAATTCTGCCGCCAGCGTCCAAACAAACCTCCAGAAAGCCGCTTCACATCTTCTGCTGCTGCACACAGTCCTGGTTTCTCCAGGTTTCTCCAGGTTTCTCCTGGAGCGCTGTGGAAGGGGGACCAGTGGTTCAGGATCAGCGCTCCTCTGTGTGTTGTTGGGGTTCTTGTGTGGCTTTAAGGGGGTTCTCCACAGTTCAGTGCATCTTCACCACGAAACGCACTTACAGCAGAGAGAAACCTGCGCACTGTGCGTTTAAACTGCAACGCGCTCCAACTTCAGGCTCCCATTTATCACCGTTACTACTGTCAGCAGGTAAACCTCACACACACACGCGCGCGCGCGCGCACACACACTAAAGGTCACACACTTAACCCGCTTTAATCACAGGCGCCATTAACATCATCACGGCATTATGTGGAAATCAACACCGAGACATAAACTTTCAGTCACGTTCATATTTCAAACCAAAGCGCTGTAATTATCGTGCACGAGGACCGGACAGCATGGACGCTGCTTCCGGTGTCCTGATTTAGAGTTTTGTACTTTTATCCAGTTAATCCAGTTTATTGACACTTCTTATTAACAAACATAAAAAAACACAAAAACACACGCAGGAGGCGCGCGGACACGAACATGAACACGTTTTATCCGATCAGATCAGACGGGTTTTAATCAACCACCATTATTATTATTATTATTATTATTATTATTATGTATATTACTATATGATTATCATTATGTATATTATTATATGATTATTATTATTATTATGTATATTATTATATGATTATTATCATTATGTATATTATATGATTATTATTATTATGTATATTATTATATGATTATTATTTTTAGTATTTTTATTTCATGTAAACATGATTTATAACATTATATATTCTATTTATCTATTTGCGTAAAGCCGACTCTAATATAACATAATAATAATCTTTCAAGCCAAAACTTAAAAACACAACAAACTAATATATATAATATATAATAATATATAATATAATATAATATACAAAATAAACCAAATATATATTTAGTTGTGAAGCATTTTCAGGCCGTTAGTTATCGATCAGGTGTTTTCTGGACGCGTCGTAATTTAACTTGTTTAACAGTAAATAATATAAGACATCTAAGAAATACCACCTTAAAATCTCCCAAATCTTATATTTCTGATGTTTTAATGGATCCAACAGACAAACAATAGAAGAAGTAAAGTCTTTTGATTATAAGGTTTATTTACAGGGTTTTTTAATGCGCCAGGCCGTTAAACGCTTCATTAGAATTAAATCGGGAGCGTCATTTTACGACCACCGTGAGCAACAATTCCTGGCTCGACACGAGACGCGCTCGTTATTAACGTGGAAAGTCGCCGTTTAATCCACAGAGAGTCTCTGAAATGTGTCAATCAATTCTACAACGCGCTTTTTTGTTTTTACGTGACAGACATTGTGCCTCATTCTCCATAACCGGGCGCGTTCACACGCCCCGTTTAAACCCTAATCGGAGCTGTTTGGTTATTAAGCCACTTTTAGCTGTTATTCATCACGCACGCCCTCACTCGCCCCCCCTCCTCTGTCTAAATGCTACAAACAGTGTTGAAATGAATGGATCAGAAGCTTCATAGTGTGTTTCAGTCCTCAGTGTGGTGCAGGGCACATTAACACCATCCACACTCCTTCTGCAGGTCAACACGCAGAGATCAGAACAAGCACTGGACGTGTACTTTACTGAGCATCATGTTGCTGCACTGTCTGTGTGGGTCCCCTGCAGATTAAAAGCTGTTCAACCAAATATAATATCGTGTTTAAATCGTCCTGTGTCATCAACCGTGTAGAATAATCCTCACTTTCTCCCTGATGTGTTTTTTAAATTGTGTTGTATTATAAAAGCTGCTACAGTTACTGCGTGCACGGATATATCCGGATATATCCTCCTACCGTGAGTCCAGTCCCGGGGTGTCAGACCGGAGCCGGTGCAGAGCCGCCTGGACCGAGACGGACAGACCACAGACACGCTGGACGTTTCAAGCACAGAACACACGCTGGAGGACGCCTTCCTCGTGCACGCACACACACACACACACACGCGCGCGCGTGCAGGTTGCAGAGATTCTAGTGTCCGTCTCTGTGAAACACTGGATCTCCAGGTGCTGTGGTGGCTGAAGGCCTGGTCACAGTTCTGCAGGGCGACGCTTGGAGCTGCTTCACTGTGACGATGTTTCCTCAGACAAACACCTGAGATTTTACAGAACGGGAACAAAAAGAAATCCAGATCAATTACAGACGTCTGGGGGGGGCACATCCACGCAGACAGAAGGTTCAGTTGTGATTCACTACTTTCATTCTTTTACAACATCAACTGAAAAACATGAAGGACGACGTGCTGCTCGGACTTCGTTATCAAGTTTAACTTTAATAAAACATAAAGAATGAATATATCATCAGATACACACCCAGAGGGCACCGCTGGAAAACAACAACTACAAACCCTAATACATTTATTATTGATCATCATCAAATGATTATTATTACTGGGCAGAGCTGTCGCACTGGACTTAATCATCTGCTGGTTCATTGTACACAAAGCTAATGGTCTCTTCTTCATGGGAGTCACAGTCTCCTATCAATGACAGTATTTGTCATTGATCTGCAAATGTTATTACAACTAATTAGAATTATGGATCTTTCACAGATTGAATTTCTGCGACGTTCTCTGATCACATTTCTGTTAGCTGCATGTGTGCCGACTCTTTCCCTCACTTTCTCTGTTTCCATGTGTGGCTGTATCAGCATTCACGTTTGTGTGCACGTGTGTGCGTGTGCGTGTGTGTGTGTGTATGTAAGGGATATCCTCTTGGCCTTGGGAAAGAAATCAGCAAGCGACAGACTGACAGAAAACAGACTGTGGTAGAGAGCTTCCTCTCAACTAATGAATTCCTGATCACACACACACACACACACACACACTCACACACAAAAGGCTTTTTAGCCGCAAGCCCACAGACTTCAGTCAAGAAGTGTTTCTTTAAATCAGATGTTGCTACAGAGTGAAAACGTTAATAGTAAGCTTAAATAGTTTAAATACTTTTCTCAATAGTACACACACACACACACACACACACACAGGATATATATATATATATATATTCTGTATTATACTGGTATGGTAACTAATTACAGACTAACACTCCGGCACTGTACAGTTGAAGCTGTGTCAGAAGGATCCACAGGATCATGCTGGTTTCTCTTTTTGTAAATCCACTGTGTTCTTCTTCTTCTGTTTTTTTTTTTTTTTTTTGCAACACATACCAAATCTGTAAAAGCTAATGCGATTACATGTGATGGTCGGACATTAAAGGGCATTCAGACGTGGCTCATGCAGAGTTCACGGAGGTAATGAGATGAGGGAAGACAGATCGTCGTCTTTGCTGCTGGTTTCATGAGAGGAGGCCATCAGAAGTGCAGAAACAGTGTTGGCTCAGCGTGCAGTGTCTCCTCCGACCAGCAGGGAGCAGCACAAACTACTGTGTAAGTGCAAGGACACTGCTGCCATCACCCCTCCTGCTGCTGCACTCACTGCTGCCATCACCCCTCCTGCTGCTGCACTCACTGCTGCCACGGCAACCAGTAATGTACCAGGACAACAGTTACATCTGCTGCCCTGAAGCAACCGCAGCTAAACAGCCTTTACAAACTAAAAACTCCGTCCACACCAGAGTTCTGTGAACTCCACACCTGGAAATGCACTTCACCGGACCGTGCACGTACAGGTGTAAACAGGAAGTAGACCGTGTGCTCTGGATGGTTGCTTAGTGGCAGAAAACAAGACAAACGGAGAGATTTCGCTGCTCGGACCGACGACCGTGTGGAACCGAAGTGTTTGATTCGTTGTTAAGAAGACTTGTTGTCTTATTTAGGCGCAGCGTAGTGTGAATAGACCATTACTTGACTTCTTGTAAGTGGAAATCAATGAGTCGTGTTAAACAAACGACTAGAGAAGAGTGAGTTAGTCACAGATCCACAGTCAAACATCCTGATGGGAATCCTTTCAGAGCCAGAACGATTCATCAGGAGAGGTTAAAGGTGAAAACACCGTGAATGGAAACTCCTGTTGATCCACAACAGCAGAAGTGCAACAGCTCTTGGTCAGTAATTCTTGGTTTTTAAGAGAAATCCTTCAATAAAAACCAAACGATTGACTCCTGTTGTTCTCAAACAAGCAGAGATACAGGAAAAAGCTGCTCCATTTCAACAACACACATTGTAATGAGCTACTTTCCAAAACAGTGACTGACAGTTCTCATACTTCTTCTACTATTGTCAAATCTAAACCCTTTTATTATTATTAATATTAATATTGTGCTGCCACTGTGGAAATACAGGTTATAAACAATCCATTCCCTTCTGTTACTCACAGAATAACAAGTCGTGTGTCAGTTCGTCTGTTTTAATGTTTGTCAGAGATGACAAAGAGTTGTTCAAGAGGTTTTTTTTATTTGTAATTATATATTATATTATATATATATATATATATATATATATATTATATATATTATAAAGATGATTGACAGCCGTGAGTGTGCTGTGATGGGTTCAGGCGGGTGTGTGTGGGCGGGACTCTGATCTACAAGATGGAGACAAGATAATTTCTTTGTACAGTAGGAAGAAGAGGAGCCGCGTCAGCCATCTTTTTTTACAGTCTGTGACCTGCTCTGATCCTGATGAATCTGAAATCAGATCAACTTTAATCTTGAATTAAAAACATGAGAAAACAAAGAGGAAAGCAAATATGTCTTTCTAGGACAAAGAGGTCAAACAGGGTATTTTATATAAAGAAGGTCAATGTTAATGAAAGTTTAAATACACCTTAAAAAAAGCAGCAGGATTATGTTTCTGTTTGAAGTCGCCTGACAAACACACACACTGTTTAGGAGGCAGGTTAGCAGCAGTGTTCTGGTTTAATGGGGTATTTACCTGAACTGGTCACACAATAAATTCTGTGGTACTAAAGGATTCTCATTTTCAGCTGGAGACCTCAAACGCAGCATCACTTAACGGTCGCGTCGCTTCTTCCTGAAATCATATCTCTCTCCCTCTCTCTCTCTCTCTCTCTCTCTCTCTCCCTCCCTCTCTCCCTCCACATGAAGAAGTACCACATCAAAGGCTGACGGGTGAAGCATGAGTTACTACATTACTGCTGAATCCTAATCTGAACTCCATGTACGGATCATAAAATCAAGAAAACACACACTGATGATCAATTAAAACAGGTGGAAAGGTCAGTCAGAAAGAAGTGAAACAGGTCGGTTAACTATGATACAACCCACCCTGCCTGTGTGTGTGTGTGTGTGTGTGTGTGTGTGTGTGTGTGTGTGTGTGTGTGTGTGAGTGTGTGTGCAGCTGCAGAGACTAAACTAAAATAAGTGTAATAAGAACAGTGCATACATTCGACGTACTTATCCCGGATATTCTTCACTGTTGCTGAATTTAACACATTTTGCTGCATGTTTATTTATTCAGACTCTTACTTATATTAAATTACAAAGTGTGACTTCCCTCCTGGACGTCGTCCAATCAGCTTTTCTATCTTAACTGCATAATTAACACAAATTCACAGCTTCCCTACAACTCTAGCGCTTACAGTCGTGTCAATAAAGTTTCACTTTTCAATGATTTCTTATTCATTCTCATTCCTGTATTTACATCCTTGTCTTCTTCAGTAAGATCTGATGGCTGCAGTGTCATGCAATGCAACTGAATAATACATGCACATATTTTTAAGAAGGAGTAGAAACTTTTATCTGTGATTTTTCTAATGTGATTTTATGCTTTTTATTGTTTTGTTTTTGCTCCAGAGACAGAAACATCTGTCAGAGAACATCTATGACTGTACTAACATACAGAGAGAGAGAGCGAGAGAGGGGATGCATCAATTACATCTTGACCAAATTCAATTAACCTTTTGTTTCTGAGGCCAGAGACACAGGCCAGGGCCAGGGGCCAAGCAGAATACAACAAACACACACAGAAACACAACACACAGGCCCGCGGTACACGTTAAATCAATTAACGATGTCCAGAACCGAGTCTGGACATCGTCTCCGAGACATCTGGTCAGCACTGCTGCTCTCTGCTAATGTCTCTCTACGTCTCTCTCTCGCTCATTTGTCTCTGGTTTATGCAGAGCTGCATTCGCCAGATAACAACTTTCTCTCATGTCGACGAGCTCCATCTTCAGAACGAGGATCACTAACAGATTCAGGATGATTTTAAAGCTTCATGTGTTTCAAGTGCGAAGAAAATCCATCCATCCATCTGGATTCCACAGTTTTAATATAAACAAACGTTAATGAAACAAGTAATTCATTATGAGACCCAATGTTTTAAATACACACTAATCAGGTTCAAGCATTTATCATCAATAAGTTCAGTTTGTTTTTATATAAAAACACATTTGAACTAATTGAGTCCTGCTTGTTCCACAGGCGGCCAAATTTAAAACCGTCTTCACGTTTTTAATCATTACATTTGACTGCACTGTGATTATAAGAGATTTGAATAAAAACATTTTGAAAATATGGTTATTTTAAATAAAATCAATTAAATGCAAATACTTATTATACTCTGTATATACTGTGGAACTGTTTCATCGTACAAAACATAAAGCGAAAGGTCTGCTCCCATCCTTTAATAAGAGCTTGTCTGCCACCGTTTAAAGGTTTTATCACATCGGGTTAAATAGTCTGAGCCTCCACCCAGACGTCATCAGCTGACACTCAGCACTGGTGGTGTGTGATACTATCGATCCGATACCAAGTAAATACAGGGCCGGTGTTGCCGACATTTTTATGACCCCTAAATGATTTTTGTGACTTCCAGTGTTAACTAGTTCATCATGTGCATGTTAAAAGTGTCATGATCCCTGGACGGTGTGTATGTCTGGTTCTGTTTCCTGTTTTATTTTGTAGTTCTGGGTCTGTGTTCCTGCTATCACCTGTGTCTGTTTCTGTCTTCCTTTCCTCTGAGTCGGTTCATTGTATGCATTTGCCATTTGTTGTTCATTTTTCGTGGTTTGTACGATTCCTTGGTTTTGGTGACTGGTGTATGATCTTTGTTGTTCCTGCCATTCATGGTCTTTTTGTTTAAAATAAATCCTTAGTTTACTTGAACTGTCTTTCTGCATCTGGGTGCTATTCCTGCTGCCTCATGGCAGATCGTAACAAAAAAAGAGTTTTTAGACAAAACATATTTGTATTACAGAAATGAACTGTAACTGTGAACACTGAACATCATGAACATATTTTTTAAATAAACAAAATGATTAAAGAAGAACAAATGTTTTAAATGTTAAATTATTTTAGGGAACTGTTCTGTGATAGAACGCCGTCCACCAGCTTGTGGTGGTTTTGGCGCCGTGAGTCGCCACGACATCACATGTCGTGAGGAAGAGGTGGAGCAAAGCCCACATGAACGATGTCAAAGCAGCAACGTTTGCATTCAGACATGTTGTCACCCCTACTCAGCATGTAGGACATGGCTCAGGTTAGCTCGCCTTAGTGTCCGTGGACTGCAAACAGTTTGTTCTTTAGCTGCAGGGAGACGTTGCTGCCGGATCTGAAGAGGCTCTCACAGATCTTCATGCACGTTTGATTGACACCGTGAGCTCCTCTTCGTCGTCGTAGTCTGCTGAAGAGACTGTCCACGTGGAAGCTCTATGCTAATGACGTGTCAACAGAAACGCACCAACACGTGGACGAGCAGACTTGTGAGATGGTTTCCTCGTGGATGAACGCCGTCTCCTCAGTCTTTGAAGCATTCGATACAAGGAAGTTATCATTTCATTAACAGCAGTCGGTCAGATCGCCTTTTTCATTTAAGCTAAGCTCATGATGTGACCGTTGAGGTTGGAGCTTCTGCACTCGTTAGCGTAGAAGGTAGAACGGACAGGGGAAGTGACTCTGCACCATCGGATGATGAGAGGGTGGACGTTCATCTCACAGCAACTGGACGGTGGTCATTATTTCTAATAACAATAATAATAATGATAATAAAGTGTTACCAGGTGGAAGGAACCTCATGCCGGTCCAGGGACTTCTGCTGGATTGGACACCGGACCTCTTTCCTTTTAGTCTCTCTCTTGTTTCAGTCCCATCACATGACCTTAACGCGCCACACTCTCTTGTTAACGCCAGGGTTTAAATGATCATCACACTCATTGATAATGTCCCTCCCATCATCCCTCGCTGCATCTAAAGCTTCACTGCGGCAAAATCTCTTGTTTTGTCCACTGCTGTTGCCCCGATGTTGAATTTTGTTCTACACACAAAGGCTGCAGCACTTTGGCACACGTGGTCACACTTATATACATATATACACTACCGTTCAAAAGTTTGGGGTCACCCAAACAATTTTGTGTTTTCCATGAAAAGTCACACTTATTCACCACCATACGTTGTGAAATGAATAGAAAATAGAGTC
>JAVQJL010009907.1:0-12058 GCA_036024295.1 Nannoperca obscura | reverse complement strand
AATGTGAGGAGAAGGATCTTAAATTCTATTCTGCATTTTACAGGGAGCCAGTGTAGAGAAGCTAATACTGGAGAAATATGATCCCCCTTCCTGGTTCTTGTCAGTAAACATGCTGCAGCGTTCTGGATCAGCTGGAGAGTCTTAAGGGACTTATTGGTGCAGCCCGATAATATGGAGTTGCAATAATCCAGCCTAGACGTAACAAATGCATGGACTAGTTTTTCTGCATCTGTTTGAGACATGATGTGTCTGATTTTTGCAATGTTACGTAGGTGAAAGAAGGCAGTCCTTGAAGTTTGTTTAATGTGAGAGTTAAACATATCCTGATCAAAGATAACTCCAAGATTCCTTACAGTGTCGCTGGAGGCCAGTGCAATGCCATCTAGAGAAACTATATCTTTAGATAGTTTGTTTCGGAGGTGTTCGGGGCCAAGCACCATGAACTCCATAGTATATTAACATTTACAACATTCACCCCAAGAAGTTGGCCAGTTCCTATTTTTATTCCTGTGAATATTTGCACTTAGCAACATTGTTTTCTACCAGAGTGATCTGTTGGAATCAGAAAGAACGAAAGTGCTGGATCAAAGTCTAACCTCCATTTTACTGTTATCTGCTTCTTCAGCTCTTACACGGAATATTTTTCTGATCCATCTGCCAATATAGATGAGTATAAAAAGATATATTTTTGGAAAATGTTTCAGTTTCAAACCACTGGACTAATATCCAACCTGGGTCAGATATGTGTCTACAACTTTTTGGGGACAATGACATTGATTTCCGAAGTTGAATTGCTGTTAACACACGTATACACACTTGAATCTTGTCCAGGACTAGAGAGGATGGGACCGGTTGAACGCAGATGTTTTCTGCAGTCTAACCCATAGATGGCAGTCCTTCTCTAGACATGCAGAACATGCAGAGCCATAGAGGAACCAACACACATATACACATGGAAATCATGCTTTCTACAGAGGCAGGTTGTGGAGAAAATAGAAGCGTTAACTTGGGTAATGTTTCCACAGAAAAATGCATTCATGATTTGCACTTTAATTCATTCAGTTTTTTAATAATAGTTGAAATTCTATTTGTAAAATCATGTTTAATGATTTGTGCCATTTCCTTCTTCCAATAATGTTTTGGTGGTCCAAATAATTTGAATTGACTGAATGCACTTCATTCAGCACCAGAGCTGACCTGCACCCGCGCTGAAAGCATGTCAAGTGTAAAGGATGAATTCTACAGAACTAGAGATTGTTATCCTGCGTTCATGTCATTGTGTGATGAAGATGGGAATGATTCCCATGTTGGCAGCTGTGTGATGGTTAAAAATAATTTTCATTGACAAAATAGATTATCATTATAATTGGGTTTATTTCTTTGGCTGATGTGAGGGGTCCATGTTTGTTTGGTTTTCCCATAAATCTAACTTTCAGTCGTACCTACAACGAATGAATGTTGATGTGAAAGCTACATCTGAAACTGGTTATTATGGTTTCTCATAATTCTGTCAGAATTCAAAGATGAAAGTAGAATTAAAGGTGTGTCCGGACTGAACCTGAGGCTGGTTTTTCTTTGCATTATTGGCACATATTGGCTGATGGAGTGTTTCTGCAGTCTTCTATTTTGCCCCAAACAGCTGATAACCAACTGTGCAGATGTTAGCTGTAGCCAGCTAGCAAAGCAGGCTATGCATCACAGCGTGCCTGTGCTGTGTTTGTGTCTGATCACAATTCACCACAGTTCAACTCTTTATTTTCCACCAGACTCGTTTTTCTTGTCTCTGTACATTCATGAATTAGTCATAACACCTTAGGGTAAATCTTTCACTCAGGTCGATACATTTTTTTTTTTACATAGATATTTGTTTGTTTGATTTATTTAAATCAGTTTATTCACATCTTTGCAGATGCACCAACTATGCTTCAGCTTGTGTGAACACACCCTTAGATACTGAAGAATTCTGACTTTAATTTCTGGATCCTGATTTTTTAAAACTCAAAATCGAATCTTTAAAATGAGAATAAGAAGAGTGAAAAGATTGAAAAGATCTTTCAAATAATTTTTCCACTTAATAAAATAAATGCAAAAATGCAAATCTTTCACATAAATGAAAGCATTTTATATTTGAGTAGGTTTCCACACCCTTGCCTCATGCAAACACATTTATTGTTATAATATAAATGTTACCTTCTTACCTCTATAGCAGAATTCCTTTTCTTATTTTGTTACTTTGTGTACTCCACGTTTATCTACTTCTTTCTGAACTCTTCAGTTAAACACATTTCCCCCAGAAATTTAAATAATCTGTGTTTAATCCTTGTTTTTGTGTTGTTTGATTTCGTGTTTTGTGGAGACCTTCTTCACCACACTGATGCAAACTTGTAGGAGCATGAAAACTGTCTGGCTTGTCAGGGTTAAAGGATTGGTTTGATCTTAAAACAATAATCACATGCCATAAGTATGTTGAAAGAGTTATTAGCCGCTGTAGTCATTCCTCTTCTCCCTCTCCACACCGGCTCTGTCCAACTACATACAGCAGGAATGCAAGTCTGCTTGAAGCTAGTAGGAGGCACCATCAGCGTGAGTTAGCCATATCAAGTAGGCATGAAGAGCCCAAGTGAAAGCTGAACTTCCAGCTTCTGTTTCAGAAGAAAGACAACATTTGTTAGTAACTAGTAGTATTGTCACTAATAACTACAAATCCAGCCTTGGAACAGAGCCTTTCTTAACAGTATGACTTGGCACAGAGATATTATCCTCTCAAGTCCCCCAACTTTGAGGAAGTACACAACTAAAGTAAGTCCTGGATTGCCACTGTAAAAGTGACTTCAAATTGGCAAACCAACAAAACTGAAATCAGTGGGATATCATGGAAGATTTGAAAAGGAGCAAAATAAAAATAAAAGGGAAACCACATCACCAAACACTGGACTAATACTGAAATAAATAGGTGGGTAACACTTAAAAAATCAGGCATCACTTTGCCAAAAATATTCACAAACGCCAAGTGTATTTAAATCAGCACACTAACTTGAGACTTCTCACTCTTAAGTGAATTTGACTGAGGTAGTGTTTGTGTGAAAAGAGACAGAAGTTTAAAGACTTCAGTATGATTTAATATGCATTCTTTCTAAACAATAATAATAAGCAGTTACACTGCTGGAGATGATGATGTCTGTGTTTTACAGCTGTTGCACTCGTTGGTTTTTTTTCAAAACACTAAGAATGTTTTGTAGCATTTTTGTCCTTGTTCAATAAAATGAAGGACACTGAACATATTGAAAAAGTGTTCCTGAGTCACTGAGTCACAGAAGAATTAAACCAAAGGGAAACTGTACATCATCATACATTTTAATAAGTATTGGTTATAGTTCATTAGATCTTAGCCATTATTAACAATTTCCCAGTTTAGTATATGACTGGAATGATACACACACACACACACACACACACACACTCTTCCAGTCGTGGTGGAAAAAGAGGCGGGGGTTTAATGGCTTGGTTTGGCATAGCTGGAAATGTTAGCACCTCACTTAGCTACTTTTCCACAGCGAGTGCACAGATATATCTAGCTCCATCTCTGTCTGTCTCTACACCACCACAACACCCCCACCCTCTCTTTGCCTCTCTCCAGAAAAAGAAATCACAGAACATCAAAAAGTAGAGAAACAAGTGTCAGGCAGGCTTTGCATAGTTTGCCACACACTGTAAATATTGCAAATGGTATGCCGATACTGTATGTACATGTTCAAATGTAGGTTGCCCCTCATGACTCTATCACAGCATCTGACCGTCTACATCTTTCACCCCTAATTAACACACACACACAGACACACACACACACACACCCTCGTACACACCCTATTCAACACATTGACAGATGTCTTGGTAACAAGTGTAACCAAGTGTCATTTGTCGGGCATCAGAGCCTTTATAGAACACACTGTGGAAAATACCATTATAATCTGATTGTGCCTATTACCTCCCACACCTAGCTCTCTCATACACACACACACGTTTTGTTCCTGTATTCATTGGCCTAATATTGTAGCCTAATAATAGGCCTCATGTCTTGACAGCAGCAAAATCCAGCAGCACTGTCTTGTATTACTGACACAGTGAGATGGAGAGCTGCCCCCATGCCTAATATAACAGCTTTCCATGTATTTATAGGCCTGCCGGGAGTCAGAATAGCATCTGTGTGTATTAAAAATGAACCTGGCTGACTGATTGGGAATATTTAGACCTTGTTCCACAGACAGTTACTATTCATAGCATTCCATTACATCACATCAGAGCCATTCTGCTGGGCAAACAACAGGTGCTCAGACTTCTGGTGCAGGTGTAGGGCAGGGCAAGTGTTTGCAGCATGTCACCTTTTTTTATACTGTACATTCCTTCAGCTATTGACTTTTATAAATGAAATGGGATTTGGCCTGTAACTGTCTGTGGATGGATACACTGGCCCTGTTAATTTATCTTATACATTTTTCCTCTGCTCTCCGTTGGTTTTGGTGACAATGGCAACAGTGATGTTGTATGGAGTGAATATAAATATGTATTACATGATTTGTAACTGACAAACAAGATTTGAAAATATTTTACTTACAGATTTTTAACATCAATTTTTCAGATCTGATCCTTTTCAGGAGGGGTGACAACCTATTCTGCCTATTAACAAGAGGCTAAATTGACAGGTCTCATTTTACTAGCGGCCACTTTATCCAAAATGGTGGACAAGACCACCAGTGTGAGAAGACAACACTGCGTCCCGGTCAAAAGCTGCAGAAAACGTTCAGCTGAGAGGTGATTTAAGATGTGAGAGCAATTTACCCATTTACTGGGCAGGGAATCTAAATTCAGACAGGTTGAACAAAACACACTGATGGTCCATGCAGCTCCTCAGAGCAAATAGAATCAATATTTAAACCAAGCGTAAAATGTATTGTATGGCTTGACTTCTTTATTCATTGTTATATTTACTACTGACTGCTGTATGCAAGTTAAATTGCCCCTCTGGGATATTAAAGCTGTACTCTACATTGTTGTCTACGACAGTATACTTTGCCTACCAGACAGTGCTAACTGAAAATACATTGAGAATTGACTGAAAATGTTAATATAGATTTCGCATTTCCTCAAGGAAATGAGAAGAATTTGCACTCTGTCTTGCTCACTGCTGAAATATTTATTTGATTTCACCTTCATCAGGTAATGGGGGAAGCATCACAACACTGCTACATATACACATAGGAGCTGCCTCAATCCTCCAGTCATCCAAGCTTCAGCAGGGCAGCACCCTGGGGCCACCCGTATTCTGCTTGTACTTGATACCTCAACAACATGTTAGAGAGCTGAAGTCATGGCATCATGTCCGGCTAGTCTCTGTTCCACTAGCTTTTGTAGTCTCTCCTTCAGCATTTCTTTCTTTTGTTCCTGAAGTCTATGTTTCATATTGTCACACAAATCAGTTACTATTAGGAACTGAAACCTTTGTGATTTAAAGTTAGTTTAATTAGTGCACACAAAAAAAATAACTAAATCTATAAAGTCACACTCTTCAATCTCTTCTGAAGTCAGTTGTTTTTTTGCTGTAATGTCTGCCATGTGAAAACAATGACAGCATTTGCTCTTCTGACATGCTGTTACTACAGACCTCCCTGAGCCTGACTGTTTGTAGTTATTAGCGTAAGTACAAATGTCAATGGGATTTTGAATGAGGTTTTCTTACCTCTGAAAGTTCTAGTTTCACTTCGGCAATCTATCTATATTATGTAGATGATACGCAGCTTTATGTCTGCTGGACCAAAAAGGACATTTTCTAGAACTGCATTAAACAATATATTTGATCTATTGCATTTGTTTACCATGCAAACAGCAGTATGTCAACATAATCTTAATTATAATAGACACTAACAGACTCCCAGTGGAAGTCCCTGGTGTGGCTGAACTGTATGTAATGTAAGAAAAATCTGTCCACCACAAACCATTTCACAGTCTGAGCTCTACTGGACACCCTACAGACAGGACCCCCCTGAGAGGAAGTAAGACAGCATCATGACATCACGTGACAGCTGTGGGGACTGAAACAGAAAGGACTGCACACGAGACTGAATGAACATCAGAAACAGCATCCACTGGGAAGAGGTCAAAGCAACACATGACATTATAGTAGTCTGCCCCCACCCCCAACTTGTGTATCATGAGGAATCAGTTGTGTTCCTTTTTAACTGCCATCTCTAACAGATTTCTGCCTCTTTTATCTTATTTTAGTTCTCTGGCTTACACAACCCCACCTTACCTGTACACATTAAGGGGAAGACTCTGTGCTCCTACAGTTTTTATTTAAAATGTATTAGATTACCATTTCATTTTATCCAAATATTTGATTGATAATCATATGCTAGTAAATGGAGTCATGTCGTAAATAACTACACAGCACTTTCATATCCATCCTGTCAAGAGTTTTTGCAGGACAAAAGTTGTAATGTAACTTTACCACCAAAGTCAATGTCATAATCAGTGTTAGATTAGTGATTTAAGACATTGTCATCAGAGGAAAGGGTCATTCAAACACAGCCATGTTTTCCCCCACAGTAAAAATACATTCTGTTCACTGCATTAATGTCAGCGATGCTAGACACACAGAAATCACAGTGGATGAGTGTAAATGAGAACTTTGAAATCTCTACGGGGTCACAACACATTGCACACACATGCACACCACAAGGAATCAAAACTGTTTTGCAAATGTTTTATATGAAATGCATTTTAAATGTTTGTTGATCATTAAGGAGACACATAATGAACTGTGGGGAGAATGAATGTGAAACTATTGAAAGGAAGGTCTGTGACTATACTAACACCAGTGTTTCATTTGTTGTGACACTGTTACACTGAAACAAGGACATACAAAGCTCAGGTTTTTTAAAAATCAATTTAACAAGCATTTTCAATACAAAAATATACATAACAATGCAGTGTTTTAACAGAACATGACGTTTTCTCAGTACATTTAAGATCATTTCAAACAAAATGCAGTTTTATGCAGAAACAAAACAACTTCATGATATACAGTATATCATAATCTTAATGAGATTCAATACTAACTGACATTATCAGGCTGTATCGTGCTTTAAACATAGAGCTTATTGTTTGTTCTTTCATTCACTGTAATAGAGAGGTTGATTGTGCTGAGCAGAGGGTTTAAAGTGAAGATGTGTGTGTTAGAGTCTGTGAGCGTCTACTAGCATCATGTTGTCCTCACTCTCTACAATCTCCAGCATAATCAGAACAACCCCAACACAGTTCTTGAAGTCCCCAAGTGGCATCTCTGCAGAGGTTTGCTTAACGCAAAACCATAAATCCCACTTTAGTCAGCAGTCTTGTAAAGTGAGCAGTCAAATGAGCTAAATGGTCACACAGGCCAACATCTAGGTGAAAATTACATCAGAAAATGTGGCGTTTCCTTAAACACCCACACAGTAGCATTGTTTGTGGTAGGTATGGTAATTCTATTTTCTGTCAACTATGAGCCAAAAACGTGCTCTCACTGACAATGTAGTTGTCGCCGAGGAGTATTGTGTATTGGCTCAAGCTGAAGGAATGTTTACATTGCTTTAATGATCCTCCTGCATCAGGCAACCTGAATACGACCTGGTGATCAACGTCAAATGAGGAATAATCCAAAGATACAGTGTGTTTCAGAAAACAAACTTTAACACCAAACTCAAGTGTTGCATTTATTCAAAACGGGTCTGCCTTCTGTTTCATCAGCTGGAGTAGTAGCAAGTATTCAGATACATTAAGTCAGTATTATTATTATGGTGGTGATGTCAACAATTGAAATCTGACACTCAAAACCTACTGTATGGAGGTCTGAATATTCAACCAATGTGTACATGTCGCTGATGAGGTCAGGAGCATCCCATCACAGCGGAGGAGAAAAAAGACTTGCTATTGAGTCTAGTGGGTGCTTGGCCTCAAGCACTAGTGCTAGTCAGTCCGTTCTAACATCACTGTTTCCAGGCAATACAAAACAAGAAGCTGTTCCATGTATGCTGACTCACTTCATAAACACACATACACTAAGATGACAGGAAGTTACTTGTTAATACACAATATTGTCATTGTTCTTCAGTAAAATCAAAAAGAGGAAAAAACGCTGTATTCATCACATCACCCAGCTTGTGCTCAGGCATGAGGTTTTGTGATCCACACTCCAAGCCAAATATCCTACTGGGTCTCCAAAACAGTGTTGTTCAGCCAACAGCAAGACTCTACAAAAGAATCTTCTGGAGCAAGTTGAAGTTTAAAGGCTGTCAGGACAGCGGGCAGCCCGCCTCTTGGTGCTTGGCTAACAGTGAGATCCTGGAGAAGGTCTTGAAGCAGCTTGCACACTGGTACTTTTTCACTTCTGAGTGGGTTTGGAGGTGAGCTCGCAGGTTGGATCGGTCGGCAAAAGCTCGACTGCAGTGGAGGCACGAGAACGGTTTCTCTCCTGCAGAAGGAACGTAGACATTCATGTCAGTCATAATGACCTGGTGTTGCTACCAGCCACAGATACACATCACTTAGCACCATCAGGGTTAGTTCCTCAAGACTTAAATAAGTTCCTCCAGAGCCAGAGAAGAGAAACAACTGAAGACATCCTTCAATGTGTGTGTTGCACTGACCTGTGTGTGTTCGTATATGTCCCTGAAGCAGCCAGGGTCTGGAGAATGCCTTGCCGCAGAGTTTACACACACAGGGCAGTGTGTGTGTCCTGATGTGGATCTTTAGTGCTCCCACGCTGACGTACTCCCTCTCACAGTACTTACAGCTAAAGTACTTCTTACATCTCCACTCACTCGGGAGATGCTTGTGTTGTGTTGAGAAGCTCAAGAGTTCTTTATGACAGTCCAAACACCCAAAGCTCTCCTGGCTGCTGCTGCCGGGAGGGAGGGCTGGAAAGAGGGCCAGGACAGGGGGGGGCGGAGGGAGGAGGCTCTCTCTCCTCTTGTGGTCTCCTGTGACACACTGGATATCCAGGTTCACTTTGGTACAGGGTTCAGCTGTTTTGTAGGCTTCTACAGGGCTTCTACTGTAAGCCTCCGTAGAGTGACCTAAAAAGGGGAGAGGGGAGGTGTTTGGAGAAGATGGAAGATGCAGTCGGTCTGTTCTGAGAGAAAGAGGACAGGAGGAGGAAAGAGACTGGGCTCTCTGCTGTAGCCATGGGCTCTGGGCTGCACAATGATGGTGAGGGAGGATGGCATTATACAGAAGAGAGTCTTCATGGGTCTCTGTGGAATACACACAAACAATTGGTTTAATATAGTTGTGAGGTGCATGGGTTATGGGTTAATCACTCCTCCTCTGTACACTGGCCAAGAGACCCCTTTGTAGAGCAACTACACTTAAACCTGCAATAACTGATTTTTTTCTGGCCACTTATTTTCAGCAGTTGATCTGATTAACTTGTTAGCAAACAGTTTATTTCCACATCCAACAGCTACAGAGCAACATGATCCTTCATGTGGAGTGGTGTTTGAGTCACCTGGTGAATCTAAGTACAGTATTCTCTCTCTGTTAGCTCTGTTGGTCTCCACCAAGTCCTGAGGGCAATATGTGGCTCTTTAGCTGCTAAATGCTCCACCATGTTCACCAGCTGCTGTTTACTGCTGAGCAGGTAGTGGACAGTGGCTTTGTAAAGTTATTCTCTGAAAACAATACTATGAGAGCAACAATGAGCTGAAACTCACTCAAATATTAATACAAAATATTTCTATATATGTATAAACATGGATTACATACAAGTAATACCAGGGCCAGAATCACTGATATCGAATAATAATTCAGAATTATATACACATGTACACAAAGTGTCATTTATGAAAAAATTTATGTTATCACTAATAAATTGTGTCTAAATGTATCTTTACTACCATTACATAATAAGCATTTAAAAGGTGATTTCCTGTTCATTACTTAGTTCACTTAGTTGATTCTTGTTACCACTGAGGTGATCACTGTGTGACACCCAGCAGCAGAGTGTAGTACTCAGAGGAGAGTTCATGTGCCCAGAATCCTGAGGTGGATCCATTTCTTTGGTATCCATCCTACTGACACTAGTATCTATACTCAAAACAAGACTTAAACAAGACCTACTGGTGGTGTCGATATCTGCTCACCTCTGGTTCTTTTCCAATCTTAACCATGCCTGTTGCTTATTTTGTCATGAATATTTAATGCTGATGAGAAAAGTTTAGAGAAGTTTTCAGGGGCTTTAACTCTAATCCTAATCTTCACTCAAAAGATCCAAAACTCACACTATTTAACACACACACACACACACACACACACACACACACACACAACACACACACACACACACACACACACACACACACGTGATATAATTAAAAACGTGCAGGAAATTATCAAGTCTGTCAGCTTGAGTTGCTGCATATTTTCCTTTAAAATGTATATGAGTTCAGTCTTATTACTTGGCCCTATTCTGATGGTAATGGAAGTTCATCAATACAGTGGTATGGGGAGGGGGAATGCTTGAGCTCGCTTTAAGGGCTGTATTGGAACAAATACAAAGGTTGAAGGAGGGATTTGTCAGAAGGAGCCTGGAAGGCCGCTACATAGGCTCTCCAGGCTGCTTAATGGGGCCCTTCTGGTCTCTCAAGGACCTGGGGACAATGCTGTAACTCATTGGGTACATATTGTGCACCTGCTAAAAACAAAACCACATTTTAGTTTGTGGCCAGACAACTTGGCCAATTATCTTTATGCAGCATTATTTTCCTGAAGGGTTGTGCAGGTTTAAAAATGTAGTAAAAAACATTTAGGAATACATCCAATGTCTTTAAAGTAAAACCTGAACTTCTAACCTCAGACAGTTTTGGCCAGAAAGTGAAGAAAGATGTTTTTAATAATAATCTAATGATTGTCAGCCTAGGACAGCAGACGTGAAGTAAAAGTACTTAGATGTTAAAGTTAAAGTCCTGCATTCATAGTTTCAGGCAGGAAAATGTTTTTAGATATCAGAATGACATGCGGTCTAAAGTCTGACATTCAGTTATGGATGTTGTGAAGTGTATTTTTATGGAGCAGGTGTACTGTGTGTACATGGACTACAGCATCAGTGAAACGAGTCATTCGTGCTATTGAAAAGTTTCTATTTTGTAACAACAGTAAAGCAAAAAGAAAAGACACACTGACAGAGAGTTACTCTTCCTCCTCTGACGTTAGTGTTTGATATAAGATGAGTCTTACCGCCCGGGTCTTCTGTGTGTCTTCCATACTGTGCTTTCTTTGTGCTGTGATGTTTCTTCACTAGAAAAGACCGCGGCATGCTGTCGCCCACTTCACGGAAGGTGGTGTGGAGTGCCGTTGGTCTACAGCCGCCGGTTAACGGAAGCAGCTGTCGGTGGTCGTGCTGACGGTCTGTCCGCCTGTGGCCTCGCGCATTCTCCAGCTGACTGGCGACGGTCAGGTGTGAGCCAAGGGTCGCGCGGGGGAATTTCCATACACTTCAGTGTCGAACCAATTACAATAAAAGGACAAGCGCAGGGGGCGGGCTCGGTGTGTCAATCAGCATACCCCAACAAAACAGGTGTATGCATGGTGATGGGCGCTCACTATAGAGGCACGGAAACACTTCAGACTGCACACACACGCACACGCACACACAGACACACACTAACACACACACAGACACACACGCACACACGCAGACACTGACAGACACACAGACACACACACACACACAGACACAGACACTCAACCACACACACACACACACACACACACACACACACACACACACACACACACACACACACAGACACTCACTTAAGACTCTCCAGCTGATCCAGAACGCTGCAGCACATTTACTGACAAGAAGCAGGAAGGGGGATCATATTTCTCCAATATTAGCTTCCCTACATTGGCTCCCTGTAAAATGCAGAATAGAATTTAAGATCCTTCTCCTCACATTCAAAGCGCTCAATGGTCAGGCGCCATCATATCTCAAAGAGCTCATAGTACCTTATCACCCTACTAGAGC
>JAVQJL010009899.1:0-30600 GCA_036024295.1 Nannoperca obscura | reverse complement strand
TATATATATATATACACATTGTGTATATATATATATATATATATAGTGAAGATATTTCTGCTGGTCCTGACCCTACAGGCACGCGATTACACACACACACACACACACACACACACACCTGGTCACTGCCCGGATGCAGATGGTGGCGAGGAAACAGCCAGCGACGATCATCCAACCCCAGCCACCTTCCAGCGGGGTCGTGACGCCCGACGCCCTTCTGCCTCCTTCGAGCTTCTCCTCCTTGGTGACTGCCATTGCTCCAGCCAATCACAGGTCAGACTGTTGTTACAAGAGACGCTGAAGGTCTCCACTCCTGAATGTTCTCCTTTTGTCTCTAAACGTGCTGCACGTTTTCATTGGCTGGGCTTGTTCTGACAAAACCAGTCACTTGCTTAAAGATCTTCAGCAAACTTAAAGGACCTTCTCCCCCTTCTTCTCCTCTTCTTCCTCAGTCACTGAAAAAACAGAAACCACAACGCATCACATAGAGTTAACGCTCCCTTCACGTCCATTCATCTGCATTATATTTTGCTGTATAAGATTATATCTTCTAATCTCAATCTCATCCAATCTATCTTAAAATGAGCGCTGCCAGCTACTCAACACTCAAAACATATATTTGGTGGATTTTTAAACAGGTTTCTGCAAACATACTTTTTTGTTTTTTTCATACTTTTTTGTTTGAAGTTTTAAAAACAGACCGAAGTCGTGATCTTGTCAACATTTAAAAAATAAAATAAAATAAAAAAGGTATTTAGGTATGGTTAAGGTTAGGCAACTCAAAGCCATTTGGTTAAAGCAAAAGATTGCAGTCTACAGCCATGCTAGCAGCTCTATGAGGCACAGTGGTTTGGGCTAAATGCTAACATCAGAAAGCTAACATACTCAAAATGGCAACGTTAACATGCTGATGTTTAGCAGGTATAAAGTTCACCATGTTCACTTAGTTTAGCATGTTAGCATGCTAACATTTACCACTAAACAAAGCACAGCTGAGGCTGAAGGGGAGGGCAGTAATAGCCAAGACAGCTGAGTAGACAGGCGAAGCACCACCCACAGAAACTCCACTGGATTCATGTAGTTCTTCAGTAAACATTCATCCACAGAAAATCTCAAAAAACAACTTATGTTTTTACACAATTGCTGTTGGCCAACTAAACTATAAAGGAAAAGAAATGTAGCCATTTGATCTTCATTGTCAGACTCATCCTGCTTAGTGTCAGCATGCGTACATCTCTCGCTGTAAGATAAAAGTGGGTAATTTACTGCAAACGATAGTGTCGGTGCTGTGGCTGAAACAGTGGAGAGAGCAGCACCGGTCAGACAAAAGCCTGCTGCATAACGTCAGGCGAGAAACACTGGCCCACCTGCTGTCAGAACACTGGAAAATGAAAGATGTGTTTTAAGTTGGCGTGGATGTGCTTGAATCCTTGTAATGCACAGAAAGACAGAACAACAGGCAGCACAGCCACTAAACATGAGATAGTAATCACAGGCAGCTTGTTCGACACCTTTCGACCCCACCCACTTATTTCCATCTCAAAAAGCGAAAAGGCTCTTGCTTCTCGCTAAACAGCAAATTTGTCTCTTCTCCCTGTTCTCATTTTGAAACAGGACACCAAACCATTGCTGCACAGCTGTAAGCTAAAAGGACTGTTGAAGAAGATATTAAATCTCACAAAGTAACAGAAAACGATCCATCTGTACTCCAAAGCCCACACAGCTTTTAGAAAGTCAACACATCCACGTGGTTGAAATGCTAACTGTTACATGTTGGTTGTGTGCATTTGATAATCACGCCCCCGAGGCTAAGCTCCACACTCTTGGTTCATCTTGATGTTTGAAACATTGTTGGCGCAAACTGGTTGCAGTGAAGCACAAGGTGCTTCCATTTTAAAAGCTCAGGCCGTCACACCAGCTGTGCTGCTCTTGTATTTCAGCCACTTGGTCCGATTTGGGGCCGTTACTGAAACCCAATCAGGCGAAAGCTACAAGAGTCTGGACAAACAAGCTCTCTGTGTGTGTGTGTGTGTGTGTGGTGATTAGAAGTTTGGAAAGGGCAGAGGCCTCAGCTACAGGACAGCAAGCTTTTTATTAGGAAATAAAACAATAAAATAAACACTGACAAACTTATTTAAAACAAAAAACTGAGTAAAAAGAAAGAACAGTCATATCTGTGCTGATGAAACTGCTCTCATGGACAGGTCCAAAGGTTTCGGAGCAACTTCTTTTGCTTTGTCATCTGTTGCTCAAAAAGGTTATCTGGATCAACATGTTGTAAAGTGTGTGTGTGTGTTGATCGACAACGTGTGTCCGTCCTCTCCTGCTACAAAGTAAACTGGCACTGAGCCATGAAAACAGCAGTTTACTCAGATTCACTGGAAGCTGTACGACTCAAGCACACACACTCCAGTTCAAGCAGCAAGAAGCGCTTAAAACATGATAATACATTTGCATTCATTCAGAATCTGTTAAAGAAAGGTAAAGTTTGTCACAACAAATGTCCAGATAACATATTTGTACCTATTCACAGCATTTGTCTAAAATTTAAAGAACATTTTGAATTTTTTAATGCTTTTACTTATTTTTTTGATCCTAGAAAAAGGATATCCCAAAGTATAAATACTATTTTGAGTATAATACAATTCATAAGGTAAAATTTGGGAAGTTTATTACCAGAAAAACATAAATGTCGCTTAAGAGATGAAGGCTGAGGGGAGAGAGAGTGAGACTGAAGAGAAAGAGAGAGAGAGTGAATACAAATTGCACCATAAGAGCAAGTCAAACAAGATAAAAACAGTTAAAAAGTAGATAAAAGAAAGTGTGTGTTGACTTACATCAGCTGTCAGCCCGTCTCTGCTCCTCTGTGTCACTGCTTCATGTCTCAACTGTTTAGCAGAAGCACAAACAGGCAATTCAAATTTCTTTTAACAAAGAAGTTTTTCTGCTGCAGCCTCTCCTGCAAACACCCTGAAGGTGCTCCGCAGCACAACTGAGGCCGCAAACTCAAGATAAGAGGGGAGGGAGGAGGAGGCGGAGTCCCTAAATATTCCCACAGAAGCCATTCGTGTTAGGCCCCGTTATTTTACTTTGTGGTGTTTTTTTTATTGCAACATTTCATATTAATCCTGTAATGCTGGGTTATAGCCTACACTGCCTGGCTCAAGAAAGCAATTCAGACTTGATCAAATGTTCTTAATTGTTTTATCTCATGTGGTAAAGATAAAGTTACTCCTAAACAATTCCTACAAAGACTTCGGTGTTTCTGTGGCCTGGATTTTATTTGTGAAGTGATGTTACTTTCTTTCAAGCCTATATTCCTTTGGTATGAACCCCAAAACTGTCAAAAGGAAGTAGGCTACAAGTTTATCATGGTATAATACGGTATATATGGTATAATACACAAAACACGTATATGTTCCCCCATTATCTCCTATTAGTTTATAAAAAGACATTTAAACTAGTTTTGTATTTGTTTTTCAGTTGTCTCTCATTTTATTTTTCAGCTCCATATATATATATATATATATATATATAGCTAGCTGTACCTAATTTAGGCTATCATAAAGCTAGCTAAATAGCTGAAGCAAACATAAAGCTACACCAGCCATATAATGTTAATCATCCATACCGTCATAAATTTGAGGTAAGTCACTCTATATTTTAGTGAAAAAAGTGCCATTATTCTGACTTAAATGGGACGTTTTGGCACTTTCTATACACAGTGGAGTGCTCATATAGCCCGGACACATTTCTGTATTAATATTCTCTTGAGATTAATGTTTAGCTAAATCTCAAAACGTCTATAATTGCTACTGGATTGGATTGCCATTGGACGCCACTTTTATCCCCCAAATTCATTAACCCAGCTTTAAATCACATTGTTCACTGTTGTCACTAGTCACATCTTGCTTTTAAGGAAATTACTGTCATTGCTATTTCTTTCCTTCTCAGTCTCTCTCTTGCTTGCAGTCTTTCTTTTCATACAGAAGAGAGTAAGAAAACACCTGAACACATACAGTATCTCATCCAGTTTTTGTTTAATTCCATTTTAGAAAAAGAAAAACCCTCTTCACTTCAGTACATACTCATTGCACAAGGCAGGAAGCCATTTTTTAATTGTCTTTTTTTTCTTTTTAACCCTTTCTGTTTTCAAACCGGAGTTAAAAGTATCAGCAGAACTGATGCCAACAACCAGCACTGGGCTTCCCAAAACTCACACCGAGATCCAGATCACAGAGGAGACGATGTGAACGGCCGGCACGGAAATCCAGCAGACAGAAAACACCTGGACACGACGCCAGCTCTAATTCAACATACCACGTTTCCCCTTCAGTTCTCAATCACCATTCAGAGTATGACTAGTCATCTTTAAATCAAAGTGAAATGGACCTGGACGATACTGAGAAAAGTATATTGAAGTGACAGCAAATTATCCAATTGATGGATTTCACACATGTAGGCTGACAATAGATGCCAGACATTTTAGACAATCACAGAAAAACCTCTAGAATGTATCGAGTTCCTAATGAGGATAATCTCATTAATCATATACCGTACGTAGGTTAAAACAGACTCTTTACTATTCATCACAGCTATGGTTAAGATGTTGGTCACGGTGATAAAGCTGCAGAGGAAAGTGGTTTGTCTCGATGAGTCCTCTGTCTGCGTCAGGATCGTAAAATGAAGTGCCGGGTTGCGTTTGGGAAACCTGACCCTGAACTGTTGAAACTGCATTATCAACAGACAAGATTGCTGGTGTAGAATATATCATATTAATATTATTTACAAAATCTCTGTACAATCAAATACACAAGGGTGAAAAGGTCTGTCCTGCCAGTCAAGCATTCCAGAAGACAGGATGGGTTCACGCAACAGGATGTTTGACCAGATTAAGGACCTCGGAGGAAATCCAGAGCTCCAGCCTTCTTGAAATACGTTTTAACACGGGTCACACATCCAAGAAGATGCATAGTTTGGATGAGAAGAGGGTCCGCCATAACAGGACCATTTAAAAACAACTGTAGGCATGTTAAAAATACTTCTCACTGTCACCTGACCTGATTAAGCATGATTGGGTCACACAGATCCCACTGCAGAAACATGCTTGGTGCTCTCATTTCGGTGCATAATTCAGCCTGAAACATCCTGTTGCGAGCATCCACCTTAAATAGTGTTAACAACTAAATCAGCAGGACAAACTTCAGGAGGAGGAACTCTCTCCGTCAAGATTCAAACAGGATTTCTAAGAGGGGAAAACTAACAGGGTTGCATATAGTTTTTAAAAACATTTACAAACAAGTCAAATCAACTCTGGTAGCTTTAGAGAAGAGATGAGTGTTGAAAGGGACAAAGAGATCCATGGATGAGTTACTGCATAGCCTGTTAGTTAGATTTCAATATGGATGACATAACATTTGCCGTTCGGTGGGCGCTTTAAGCCAAAGCTCCTTAGAGTACCGATAGATACATACCGATCCGAGCAAAGATGGTCCCAGTGGGAAATTTGTCGGGAGGTCAAACCCCAAACTCTAACTCAGACTACTGTCAAAGCAGAACAACACCGTCACACTGTATCGGCGTTGTAGTTACAGAAAATGTGTTTAACACTTTTAAAAAGGACAAAACTACAGTGCAAGATGTGATACTGCTCTGCATGGTGAGTTTCACGAGTGTTGTTGCTGAAATCATTAACACAGTTTATGTGAAGAATTCAAATTCAAGCAAGTTATTAGTTTGGTTTTTGGACTCAATAACACTGGAGCTGCAGCAGTACATTAACAAAAAGTATTTAAAACTCATGATATTCACATGACAGTCTGTAACTCTGGCTTGGAACAGTTTCAGATGTGTTGAGTATGAACATTATGTTATAACTTGCAAATACACCGCCACTGGGAACATACAGGTACACTTTAAAATGAACAACTTCAAAACACATTCCATCTATATTGTGCAGAGGCCAATGAATCATCTTTAAAATGTCCCCATGCATCGATTTCCAATCAAATACAGCACTGGCTCCAGGAGCCACATGATGAACAGCAGACTGTAAAATGCTCCTCCTACTTGGGTGCTCACCTGTTTTGAGATGAAAGATTCTGCAGGACAGAGATGATATGTGTTTAAAAGGTACAACTGGCAGCGAGATCACTTTTTTTACAAGTGCTGCAAATCACAACATGTTGAAAGAGGCGGATTCAGCCCGATAGCGCATGATAGCAGGGATATACATTTCTAGATCAATCACACTGGTTCTTTTGTGCCAACCAAAAACAATCAAACCATGAAAAGAAGTTCTGCAAAACAGGATTTTCAAATCACGAGAGAAACACATAACTCACATTATTACTTACTTACTACTGGCCACAACAAAAAAAAGACCTTCTAGAAAATGTTCCCAAACCAAACTGTTTCCCCAAAAAACATAATGAAAGGTTGAAAACTCCCATTGTCCAGTACTTATTATTAATGATCGTTGAGGCCTAAAGAATGTTGTGGCTTTCTAAAAAAAATCTCATTTCATTACCGAAACCATTGCAGTGCTAGTGGAAGTTATTGTTGTGGTTGTACTAAGACACACTTGGGACGAGCAGGTGAGTTGTGACATTCAAACTGTGAATGTGTGTTAACTGCACTGAATCTGTTACAGTGCAATGGCAAACACAAAAACCAAAGCGAGAGTTAAACCCGAACATGAAGATGCATCTGCATGCACAACGTTACAAAAACACTGAGGTGAGGTACAGCAGGTGGGAAAGTGAAGGGCACGGACGTGGTGTAACCAGGCTAACACACAGTGAAGGCAACTGATTGGGGGTTTCATTAAAAGAAGGGGTGGCACAGGATGACTAACAACAGCCTGATTTTAAAGCCAAGTGGCACTTGACAGGTTGAGGCCACTGTCATCCAAACACGAGTTGGAACAAGGCAAATAAAAATGACAATAAAAAGAACACGACGCACCCGAAAAGAACATTTGCAGCGTCGTCACACATGAAAAACATCTGGGGATTCAATGTTTTCACAGGAAATGGCTGCAAAACACTACTACTAAAGTAGTATTTCACCACAGTTTTACTCTTAACACTTGCGTAAGTGTTTGCATTTGGATTATTGAAGCCAACTGGTAATTAATGAAGCATGTTACACTCAAGGTATCCACAATAGAGAAATACTAATGTTTAACTTTTAGTATAAATGGACTACAGAGGATGCACTCTGTAAAAATGTGATTATTCTGTTACGTGATGAGTTATGAACTGTTCGTCTATTTTTATTCTGTTTAATTTATAATTTGTAAACAGAATTGCTTTAAATGATACATATTTAATTTTACAGCAAAACGTTTTAAATGATAGTGTATTGTCAGTTGCTGTGGATAAAAACATCAGCTTAAAATAATGACTTCCTAAGAACTGTGTGGCCGATAACTGCCCAACCTCTGTCCTGTGGGTCTTTTTACAAATGAACGAACTAAGAAAAAAGAAAAAAAGAAGTGCATAGCAGCAAACATGTTATGTGTCTGGGTCAAAGGGTACATGTGTATGGTAGACGGTGAAGAGGAGATAACTGCAATGATTGATTTAGTCAATAAGACGTTCAGAATACTTGCATAACATTCATCTAGCTGATGCAGGATTTTACCCTTGTTATTATACTGTAGGTGAAATAAAAAAAACATCCAAGGTCCGGTCAAGAAAACCCCCCAGTGCTGAACTAACACTTGTATAACAGGCTCAGAAAACACACAAAAAACCGGACCGACCGTAGTGTTGGTCTGCAGGTATTTAAACAACAACTAGAGTACAACAATGGAGGCGGGTTTCACAATGAGACTCCACAAAGGGAAAGAGCACAGTTTCTCTGCTGGAGAGCAAAGGCATGTAGACAGTGATACTACACATATAAAGCAGTGGACAGCCTGCACCGTCCAGCTGCATAGTTCTGCTGCTTTGACATTAAACAGAGATAAAAGGCTGTAAAGGTGGGGGGGGGGCGCCATTATGACATCACAGGAAACTCTAAAGTTGTGGTACAGCTATGATCTACTAATTCTATCATTCACTGGCAGCAACTACAAAGATCACTGATGATGAAGCCTCTTTACAGCTGTCATTGACATGCATAATAAATTACAAGCAGACCTTGCCCGTAGGATGAGGTGTGCATGTAATTTACATTTCTCAACGTCCCCAAAATGAGATCAGGTAAGATTCCGGTAAAATGTAGCAGAAAGACATTCTCCACTCTCCACATTATTACGGGTAAGCGAGAGGGTTTTCGATCCTGGAATTTGAAAGATCCACCCTTTTTTAAGTATTCTTTAAAAATCGTTAAAGTATCAACAATGACAAAAATCGCTTAAATCTCTTCTAGGATGCACATGCTGGTGTGGGTATGGAATTTGTTCTCAGACAGAGGCATGCTAACAGAGATAAATTTGGCTTTTTTCTTATCTACAGCTACTTTAAAGTAATGCTTAGTTAATTCTGACCAATTCTGCCAACTGCCCTTCAAACACAAGCTTAATCAATCTGGACATGGGCATGTTCCAAACACCAACCATGGTAGAAATAAAGCACAAAGTATCTGAAATGTTCGTAGCAGGAGAATGCTGGCCAACTATACTATCACATATCTTGTGGGAACAAAGTGGGGGAATAAAACTTTGAGCACTTTGAGAACAAATCACCAACTGCTGTGCACAATATCTGCATCATTAGACAGCAAAAACACAGCCTCATCTACAGTAGCTGAACTCACTCTCCTGCTAGCAAATCTGCATTAGTGCATTTTGAGGGACAATCTAAAAGCATCTCACAAATGTTACACTGTTCTTCTACATCAGCATCTACAGCAGGGGCGCTGGACCGTTCTTTGGTCTGCATTAGCTCAGCCTGAACGCCTCCTTAAAAATCACACTGTGACATCCAAACATGGCAGCAGGGCGGCAGAGGAGCTTAGACAGTAAGGAAACAGGCCTCTACCCTGCTGAAGTGTCCTTGGGAAAGACAGACAGACAGGGACAAGCAGGAGAAAAAGAAAAGATGATTCCCTAGAGATAAAAACAAACAAACTAGTATTTCATAGGTTGTGGAGAAGGACCGGGTCCTGAACTGTGGTTGTAGTGATGCTAGTCAGCAGAAATAAACAATGCAGACGCAGCTGTAGGAAGACAATGTCTTGGTCCCGTCATCTAACACTAAAGTCAGCAGGTTAGTTAGGTATGCATGCGTGGCAACACGGCGTTGTTAATGATGTTTACATGTAGGCAGACAAAGGAGAAACAAACAAAAAGCAAAGGCCATGTGCAGTGGAGCAACAGAAAAAATTAAAAGACTGTTTGTCTGCCTCCTATCTGGGCAGGTGTTGTACGAATCTCAACAGGATTTGGCTTCAGTGCACTCCTTAGAAGACTGTAGCATGGTGGGCAACTTTTTGTGCAACAGACGGGCAACAACAAAATGCCCCCCAACCCTGAGGTACTGCCACAACTGCTGCCCAGCTGCAGTTCGGAGCTGGGCGACCGCTAGCTGCAGTCGCTAGCTGCAGTTCGGAGCTGGGCGACCGCTAGCTGCAGTCGCTAGCTGCAGTCGCTAGCTGCAGTCGCTAGCTGCAGTCGCTGATGATTTTACAGCATCAGTAACAAGCAGAAGTTAACTGAAAGGTTCAGCTACAGCAATCTGACAGATGAAGGCAGGCGGCACTGGCTGTTAAAAGATGTTTCCCTGGTGGTACAAAAAAACAAAAAAAAACAAAAAGAAGCTCAGTTACTCATTCAGCAGTAACTTCATTTCTGTGCTGACATCCTATCTTAAAAGAACTGTTGCACAAATAGTTGCCCGGGGCAGCACAGCCTCAAGGATGTAATGCTACAGTAGCTATTCACACAAACACACACAGTAACAAAAAACACAAAAATATTCTCCATGTCTCTGTGCTTCCCGACACAGGACTGATTACAGGAATCAACCGAGGTGATTACAGGAAACCATAAATTAAAGATTACAATATTAAAACCTCTATGATAGGGGGACTCTGGGAAATTTAGGAGATGAATGTTAGAGGTTATCATTATTTACAAGTGTTAAATTATTAAAATGGCTTTTCTCAGTTTCTGTGTGTCTCTCTTAGTGTTCCTTTAGCGGCCTCTGTGAAAGAGAACCTTTCCGCAGCGTCAGAAGTTGATGACGCCGCAGCATCGAGATGTTGCAGCGTTCAGGGGTGGATGACATCATCTTGTCGAGGGCTGATGATGTCACGACCCAACTTCCTTCACGGGTCCTCTGTCGTCTTGAGCAGCTCCATCAGCGCACCGACAGCTCCAAAATAACCCTGGTGCAAACACAAGTACACTTTTAAACACACACACTATGTCGGGAGCTTTGTTATGTGCTACCTGGGATGACATTTGGTTCCGTTTGATTTAGTTTAGTCCAGCACTATGCTCAAGCTTTAGAAATCTCCCGACTTCCTTCAGGTCTGACTAGAGGTCCACAGCTTGGTTAAACTGATCCTACAGTTTTTTAGTCGAGTGCTCACCTCGTGTTCCAGGAAGAGGGCTCTTAATTGTCCTTTAGACCAGAAGTCCATGGCATAGGCTAGCAGTTTGGTGGACACTGTGTTGATACGAAGGAAGTTTCCGACAAACACCACACGCTCGATTTTCTGATATGAAGAGAGACGTATAAAAGAAAATTAAGAGAAATCAAGCCCGATTATGTGTGACAACTTCACGTCAAATGCGATAACAATAACTTAAATCCTCATTTAAAAATATGAAAGGCCGGCGTGCCCTGGTGGCCAATCATGAGCTGAAACCTGCACTGCACAATAATAAATAAAAAAGATTACGTGTAGAATTAGTTAGTGCTTAAGGTCATGACAAATGTTATAAATGTATTATTTATGTGAAACAGATCAGTGACTGTGGGGAAAATGCACACCTCTTCCAAACCACACGGGGGTGCTGGAGAGCTGATAAACTGCTTACCAATAAATCTCTATGGAAAAAAAACCTGGTCTTTGTTACTGGTGGGGTAACCTATGAGCAGAATTATAAAAATGTAGTTTTCTTTGCACTTCTTTGCACACGGTGGGTGTGTTTACACATGTGCGTGTTAAAGCAGTACACTGATACGTATTTTTAATAAGCAACTTCAGGACTTATCAACATCCAGTTATCAGATTGTCATCCTCTGATAGGATGGAGGTCCCTTCCAGCCCACAGCCAGTGGACTTTTCTTACGCATTTTAGTTGTTTACCTGCTCAGTGATGTCTTTTGATAATTAATAATTTGTTAAAAAAGGCCAAATATATCTAAGTTTCTGTACCAAAACGCAGATATGGTAGGTCATTGGGTCTTGAAGAATGTCATCAGTCTGGCTCTGAGAGGAGAATTTTTGTGTTTACATTTTATCCCCAAAACATTTAAGTGAATCACTTTCTTACATCAACATTAAAGACAGTTGGACATGTGCGCGCGTCTTGGCTGCAGCTCTGTGTGCAGTGATAGCCCTGTACAATGCTGCTTGATCGCCATGCCACAAGGCAACACTGTAAAGAAGCTCACAGCACACAGAAAGACTCCAGGCTGATCCTTCCTCCACAAAATAACTAGTTTGAGTTTGGCTGCTGCCACTGAAAACTTTCAAATCTAGCTTTAGCAGTTACTCCATATTTGTTTCATTTATACTTTTAGATTAAATTATTTTTTGGTTGTTTGTGTTGTTTTTGTGACACACGCTGATTTTACTATGGCACCAATTAGTACCCACAATCCCAAAATCGCCTGGAAGCTCACAGATGATTATTTGAAACTCCTCAACATCACCTGTGAGCTGGGAGGAAAGTTGTGGATTTTAGGAGGTCTTTTTTTTTTTTACACACAAAATCTGTGTATTTTAAACATAAAACATAATATTTTTGTATATTTAAAGCAGTACAGTTAGCAAACTGTTATTTTTTTTTAAATAATAAAACAATCATAGGATTTTAATCAGTTTACCTGTTCTGACAGCTGGAAAGCTCATTTTCCTCTTTAATTTTCAGATTAACCACTGACAGTAAACCAATAATACAAACCTGGGTGGAAATAATGCACAGACAAATTGTGAATGTATATTTGGTTCACTCTATGCTGTGTGACTAGAGAAGCTGTAGGTTAGGTGTGTGTGTGTCTTACCACCAGAAGACGTGTCTACTGTGAATCCCATATCATTAGTCACGCTGTATTTCAACACTCTGCTCATTGATCATGTTGCTGGTGAGGGTAGCTATGTGTTTGTCTCTAAGTTATTCATGGACCACAGCTGCCTGTTGTGGATAGTATTTTGGATCTTGTGTGTGTGTGTGTGCGCGTATGCGTACCTCGTTGACAGCACACATTCGTGCTATGGATCCTATGTTATTAGTGATGGTGACCAGTGTGGCTCTGGCCAGGTCTTCCTTACTGATGCTGTCTCGCTTCTCTTTGCTCATCATGTGACCAAAACTGTTAAACAGACCATATGAAAGCACAACATGTAAAAAAAATCATTTTACATGTAAACATGATACACGCAGACACACTTTCCTTGTGGGTACTATTCAAGTTTGATGAACTCTTAACAAATTCAATGGAAAAGAGAAAACCAAACAGGCACAGAACATGAGTGTCTGTAAATGTCACAATAACCTTCAGAACAACAGTAAACAAGGGTTGTGTGTGTGTTTTGTTCACAATAAATGACAGAATGGAACACCATAACAAGAAACGGTGATTATAATCTGATAAAATCTGTTTTTCACTTTGCTTTATGGATCAACCTTTGAACACGAGCTGCAGGTTTATTGTACACATGCTAAACCCAGATTAGCAAGCAAAGGTCTGAGTGAGCGAGTAAGTTAGTGTGTGTTTGTGTGTGTGTGTGTGTGTGTGCTCACCAGTCAGCTATTTTTCACATACCATTTGCTGGTATGTGTCTTTTATAATTCTGTTTAACTGCATGTTTTTGTGCAGCCGTAAGTTCAATCAGAGCACGAAACAAACTAAACCTGTTAAGTCAGTTCATCCTCTCACCATTATGTTGAGTGAGCAATATCCTAATTAATGTGATCAAGTAAATCAGCGCTTTAAGATTATTCAAAAACTTACAAGTTGATTTCATCCACTTCACATAATACTTGTTTAATCACTTGCATCAAATTACCTAGTTAGATTTATAATTTGTTAAGTAAAGACCAATTTCGGTGTATCCAGCTTTTGATGAGGCACAATGAATAGAGATCTGTTTAAGAATGACTTTAGAGCTGTACTCACATCACCATTTTCCAAGTCGACTATGAGTCGCCGATAAGATGCAGATTATTCAACCCTTTTATTCCTTACCCACGATTATGAGAAATACGTGATTCACAGCCACTGCCCAGTTACAGTAGTCTACTGCACCCCCACACTCAAACCCTGTAAAACATCTCCTGTAACATCTACCCGAATTACAAGACTCGTGTTTTAGTGGCTTTGAAAACATCAGATTGACAGTCATAGAAATAAAGAGACGTGTGTGTATTGGTCATAGTTCAGTAACAAAATCACACTATTTTCTAAGAGTAGGTTTACAAAGGTTGCCATACCTTTATCGTGCATTGCTTTGTGTACAATGATGCATCTAAAAAGTGGCAATCTCGATTTTAAGTTGTCTGTTTAGGGGGGCAGCACTAATTTACTCACAACAACTTCAATAAGCTGTGATCCAAGAGGGTTTTAATGTTACTGAAAAGGGTACTGATTTGATGTATTTAGAAAAGATTTGTATTCCTCCATTATAGGTCTTAAGTTTGCACAAAGAGCTCTTCATCATCACACACTACAGGCCCGGGAGCCTCCCAGTATAATCACAACCTTTTTATTAACGGCCCGTGCACTGAGCCCGTTGTGGACCTTCAGGTGACTGAGCCGGCATCGCGCTCACCTGGATGCGACAGCGGAGCCCTGTAGGCCAAAGCGCTCGTAGTCTCCTCCGTAGATATCTTTCACCAGTTTGTCCACGTTGGTAGAGTCGCCCTTGCTGGCCATTTCCAGCGCCTCCTCGAACGTCTCGCAGCCCGTCAGGAGACAGCAAAGGCCCAGGAATGTACCACCTCCCAGACTGAAAGTAAGAGAAGGAGAGGAGGAGTGTGAGGGAGACAACAACAGAGGGAAAAGGGAGTAGAAGAAGAGACAACGGAGTAGATGGGGAAATCCGAGATGGGAGGAGCGAGAAAACAAATGGTATTGAAGTTGGAATTGTTTGCTGTCTGAATTAATATGCAATGGGTTTTTTTTACCAAATAAAACCTACTTCTGTCCTCAGCTCTAAAATCTCTCACTAGCACTTCTTACGCCACCATTCAAGTTCTGTCAGGGCAACAAAGAGCTGACCTGTAACCTCTCAACAAGTTCTACTGCCTGTATCAACACATGAATATGGGACAGTTGCTTTGAAATAATAAAAATAACACATGACAAGGAGAGTGAACAAACCGGATGAAAGGCATTTACACAAAAACTGCAAAAGTGAGTCTAAAGAAAAACCCTCATTGGCAGGTTTCCTGGGTGAACTGAGGTGTAACAGTTCACAAGGAGAGTACCGTAGTTTCCGGACTATTGAGCGCACCTGAACTCTGAATTGACACACTGAAGAATTGAGTGTGAGTGCGTTTGATTTTCATTTGAACGGTTTCATTGGTGCACTGTGACCTGTTCGGTAATTAAATTGGTGTGGTGTGACGAGTCTAAATGTATTGGCGGCAGGACAGCGTGAAAAAAGTAGCGGCTTATAGTCCGGAAATTACGGTAGTTCAACTGTTACATAAAATGTTAAATAACTCATATCAACAAGCTGTCATCGTGTCTGGGAGAGACTTTCATAATCTAATTGCAACCAAGTCCTACTATTACATAAGTACTCTAGGTACACGTGATGTAGATAAAGAATGGCTGGAAGTCAAATAACTGCTTGTGCTATAAAAAGTATTTGGAATCAATTTAACAATTCATAACATTATACAAAATATAGCTGCGGCGAAAAAAGGCTGGGAGGGACCCTCTTCACTAGGCCCCGTTTTCCACATTAACATTCTTACTTATCACACCAGACTTCGCTTGTTTCGTCATTGGGTCATTGTTTAAAGTGACACATACGAGGGATTTATGAGTGGTCCTGATCTGTTGTACAAGTCTCTCCACAGGGGCAATAACACTTGTATCACTAAAGATTCTTAAGCTGTTGGAATATGATATCAAAGTAGCTATAACAAATGTCCACCTCACCTGGTCCCAGTCACCCGTTTGTAGTTGTTCTCAGAGTACACGGCCAGTATGGAGACCCCGGAGCCGATGTTGACCAGCAGCATGGGGAAGGGGTTGTCCAGGGTGCAGGGCTTCTTCACGCAGCTCTGGGTGTCTGATGGGTTCTGGAAGTAGTAGCACTCTGGGTGTCCGTTGAAGCCCACACGGTCAACATACAGCAGGCCGTGGATGAGGCAGTCCAGCTCGTCAAGCTTCAGCAGCTCCAGGTCAGCCATCTGCAGCACAGATGGAGGAAGGTTCAAATATCCAGAGGATTCACGATTTCTTTTATCTGTCAAAGGGGTATCATCTAACTGTTCAAGATGATTTAAAGTAACATATTCCTTGGGAGCATCGATTTGTCCGTTTTATGAAGCTAAAATGATTTTAAAGCACTTAAGAACTGAATTGTGCATGAGGTCTTGGTTTAGCTCAGTTTATGCTGCAGTGCCCAAGGAGAGTTCATTGATCCCACTGCGCTGCAGTATGGGTCAATGACCTCAGGTAAGCACTGAGACAGACATATCAAATGCACTAACTTTGAGTCACGTTTAAAGGATTTAAGAATCACTGGAAAAACATCCAATGACAAATGGAACAGAGGTGTTTTCATGGCCTTGTTAGCTTGATCAGTAACTGGGGCTGAAACTAACAATCGTTTTGTTAATATAAAAACAGTGTCGACCGACTAATTAATCAACTAATCGTTTCACATATATCAGTAATCAAATGTCTTGAGTTAGAAAGTTACATTTTTGACTCAACGGTAATCAGACATTTATCCTGGCCATGCACTTACTGTTCGGAAGTCATTCTCAAACTTGTATGCCCCCCCCCCGGTGGCGCAGAGTGTTGTGTGCAGGCTGGAGAAGTTCTTGTCGCGACCCATCTGAATGAAACGGGGCATGGCCTGTGTCGGGAAGCGGATGAAGTGCAGGTTCCCTGTCCTGCCGCACATGGTCAGGTTCCTCAGCTCCAGGTGGACGTCACGGACGCCTGTTTTACCTGAGTGAGGGAGAGAAACAAATTTTACATTATAGTATTCTCGCACGATGTGCTCATGTCAATTTAGGAACTGCAAACACAATTTAATAAAAGCTGTGGTTTAAGCTCATCTGAGCACTTTATAGACTTTTCTTTGTGGTGATCCTGTTCCGCTTCAGAACTTTAGATGTGAATGATCTGGTTTCTATAGGTCAAGAAGAAAATTCAAATGTACTTGACCTGACTTCCCCTGTCTTAGATACAAACATGAGTTATTATGTAGATGTGATCTTGTCTGTTTGTGTGCATGTGTGTGTGTGTGTGTGTGTGTGTGGGCAGACATACCATAGGCCACGTTTGAGGTGAGGTAGCGGCGGATGGACTTGAGGTTTTCCACTTCCTCCTGTTCTTCCTCTGCAGTTATATCGACGGGCTCAAAGTACACCAGCTTAACCAAGGTGCCACCGATGTCCATACCAAACCAGGGGAAGGCTGGAGAGAAGAACCCAAAAATAGGAATACATGTCTTTACATTTTAAAACAAAACGTAACACAGATCAAAATGACTAATTTGACCTGCATTCTACATGCATCTGCTGTATGAAAGCATTATTAGTGGGAAATAAAACACTACTGCACAGTAGCAGAGCAGAGGAGAGAGGAGAGAGTCTGGATAGTTAGCACAACCAGTAAGAAGAAAAAAACACCATCATAGCTCAACAAGAGCCACGGTCACCATGGAAACAGGCACCCCCCCCTCCTCCATCGTCTCCTCTTCTCTCCGTCTCTCACACACTCTTCAGCATCCTATTTTCTCTTTCACTTAGCTTATTCTCTCCATATCTCAGCCTCTATTACGTTTGCATGCACACTATCCATCTTCTCTGTCTCCCATTGGGTTTCTTGTTACCTTCAGTTTCTCATTTTCTTTTTCCCTTCCTCTCTCATTCTCTCCCGCTCCTCTTCCCATCGCTTTGCTCGCTTCTTGTCTCTCGATCAATTTAATTCAATTCAAGGAAGATTTACTGACGTGGATCGAAGAGATGTGATACTGCAAGACGTTTTTAAATGCACCGCAAAGCAGTGACTATATTTAACTTAGAGGTACATCAGCCTTTCTTAGTTCTTCAGTTCAATAGGCTTTATTTGCATGATAATTAGAGCTAAAATAATGAGTTAATTAATCGACCGACAGAAAATGAATCTGCAATTTTCTATAATTGATTGATAGTTTCAGTAATTTTTCAAGCAAAAATGACAAACATCTACTAGTTCCTGCTTTTCTATTGTGATGATTTGCTGTTTAACATCATTGTAAGATAATTATGGGTTTTGCTTGGACAAAACAACAAATTGGAGTCATCTTGGTAAACATCATCATCATAGTGATTATGAAATCTTGTACATTAATCAAATGAATCGATAATATAACCGTCAGGTTAAATTGTTTCATAAATGACCTATTCATTTTAGGGTTTGTGCTCTCAATTGCTTTGTTTTTATGCTGCTGTTGTAATAAATGGAACTGTATCTGAAAGAATCGATAAAGAAAACCATTGTTAGCTGCAGCCCTAATGATTGATGATATGCAACTGAACATCATTAGAATTGAGCTATTTGAGTTGCCAGAATATGTAAAGCTGTAATTTTAGGATGGTGACAGTGAACTAGGCGTGGTATCAATCTGTAATTTTGTTTGCCTTGAAATATGGAAAAAAATAATCCTGTAGAGAAACAGTAGGGTCGTCTTGATTTTGTTCTAAAAGCCTGGATTTGATGATACTGCATCAAAGAGATTACAAGTCAAAGTGACGACACTTGGTTGCCAAATGTTAAAAGACAGACACGAACAATAAAACAATAAAATCTTAGAGAATAAAATGACATCAGTACAAACGAAACCAAATAATACGAAACATCAAATGTATTATGTTTTGCCAATATCTAATCTAGCTGTGCATATGCTGCTATCTTTAGAAAACAACTGCATTGAGTCCCTTCTATTTGCATTGGCTGTTCAACAAATACCAAAGATCTGGTTTAACACTCAGTGGAGCCAATGTTTGAAGCCGGTGCGCCCTTTAACAATCACGACAATGAGGCAACTGAGTGTCAAATCAGAGAGGGCCTCTATGTTCGTTGCACAATACAGAGTCTAAACTGAAAAAAGAACGACTGTCATTTGTCTACAGTTTGGAACAATGGAAACCCTATGCAAGTGTTTAAGAAAACACGTGTTCACTAATACATATATGTTGTTGTTGGGAAAAGCAGCAGCGTTGAACAAAAGAATGTGTTGAATCCAAATCTTTAGTGCATGACGATGAGCCAGCCCATTGGGCCACCAAGACCCTGCTAACCACGTTACTTCCCATTCAAACAACCGATATGGTACAGAATACTGCTCATATGGGTAACTTATGAAATCACCAATCACCTGAAGCATGTTTCTTTTACACCTCCACTGATTGCTTTATTACGAGATGGACAATATGATGATAAATACATTACGATAATGATCAATGTAATGATAAGCATTGACTGGATAGAGATTTCCTTTGCTGTGCTGGCTTACTTTTTATGTTTGTCTGTAATAATTACAGAGTAAGCAGTTCAAGATTCTGGACTTTTGGACTGGACTTTGGCTTATTGAATGTCGGGTTAGATGCCTGTTATGATCTCTAACAGAACCGAGGTTTTTTTTTATTGAACATTGCGATGTGTGTAAATGTAAGTCAGTAACAGATTCATAATGTTGGTAATTTAAAACTTTAGTTTTTTTCATACAGCTCTATTTAAAAACAATATAGTTGTATATAGGTATGTTTAGAGCTTATTATTTTCATAATCAATTCATCTGCTGATTATTTTCCTGATTAAATCTCTGTTTAGATAACAGTGAAAATGTCCATCACAGTTTTCTAAAGCCAACAGGACCGTCTTCTAATGTCTTATTTTATCCAATCGACAGCCCAAACAAATACAAATTTTAAAGTTTATTGTCACATAAGACAAAGAATAACAACAAATCATCACAAGCAAGAAGCTGGAATTAGGGGGGATTTTGGTATTTTTGAATGAAAAATGATTAACAAAATAGATTCAATTTTTTGCCGATTGACTTGTCGATTCAACATTCTGAGATGCTTGACATGTTGATTTACTTTAGTTTTCTTTTGCACAAGTCTTCCTGATTGGTTGAACACTTTGGGATTTACCAGCATACCAGAGCTGTGGGCCCTAAAAGGCTGCATATGACTTCTTACCCTCTCCTGGTCGTCTCTGTGCCATTAGCGTTGCCCTGGCCTGACAATCAGGAGATGTGACTATTGCACAAGAGACTGTTGAAGGGAACATAATCATTATGTTTGGCTTATTGACACAAAGTCAACTTTCAGATTAGAGACACCAAATCTGATTTGGGAATATCAGGTCATTTACCATGACCCACATGTCAACATGTACGCTATGCTTTTGTTAGACTCTCGTGGTGTTAGCAATATATGTGTATACATATGTAACGGTCTGTGCTCTCCAAATAGAGTAAGGTTAGCATTACAAATCTGTCCATTTTACTAACAGTCATTAGGCTACAACTATTACAATTAATTAGTTGGTGTTTGGTTACTTTGAGCAGGAGTCACCTATCACCTCCTTTATGTTTGGTTGACTTGTTGCTACTGTCCCCTCTCACCGACTGACCCCGCTCTAATGTCTGTAAACATTACCTGAGAAGCATAGATTTTGCAGTGCATGCTCTAGACGATACACTTCTCTGAATTGTTTTTCTTGCCAACATAGATTTCTTTAACAGCAACTTTGCTGTGTTTTTCTGCTATGATAGTTTCAACCACACTACAATAGTATTATTATATTACTACTGGACAAACAGGGAGCTTGATCATGACATTTCTTTTTTGAAGCCGTAAAAAAGCTGAGGTAGAATTGTGAAACGCTGGAAGCAGAAATATGGTGTCCCTCTCTGACATGATGAAAGGTATCAGTGCACACAAAAGCAACACTGTTAGAGGCCAGACAAGGTACATGACGACAGTGTCTGCCTCAAGTGACAATTACAGTTTCCTCTTTAGCCTGAGCCAAAAACACACACTCATTACCAGCACATGACACAATAAAGGAAATATCTAAATTTTCCTACTTTGACTTCAGTACCACAAATCAGGGCTTGTTGTCTGAAATGCATAATATGTGCACATATATATGTGCAAAGAAACTGCAGCTTTCCTTTTCTGTCTAATGTTGTCATAGTGGAAAGCACTCGTTGTTTTAAGGCCTACACTGTACTCTACACTGAAACCAATAATAAGGAAGACAATTAGTATATATTCAGTGGGGGAAGAGGATAAATATACTTTATCATACACTTTCCACTCACACCAATTGTGGACCAACTAATTAAAAGATTTCCAATAAATCATTGCTACTACATTGAACTTTTAACCTTTGCTGCAACCCTAACTGAGTAGCTCACTGTTAAAGTCTTGAAGATGCTTTTGCTAAAGAGCCCTAAAAATGGCCATGAAAAAAAAATCATGTGTCTATGTGATGATTTAAAAAGCTAAAAAATTAAATAAAATGGTTTGCCACTGCTTAGCAAGAGTAGGTCTCAACGTGTTGCTGTCGGTCAGTGCTCTGGTGTTATTTTAGTTATTTATGGTTTGACCTAAAGCAGACCAGTGTCCAACCTGAGTCAAGAAAGGTCAACATTTGTGGTGCTGTCCACCTCATGAAAAATGTATTTCCTTATTAATGATTGATTGTTTTGTCCTCAGTGTGTGTTTCTCCACCCACAAGGACTCCAAAAAATGCCAATGTACAGCTTTAAAATGTTCTTACGGCATCAATGGCACAATGCTTGTTTCTCTCATGTTCACATTAAAATGTTTTACTGCATTGTATCCTATAGTTCTTATTGGTGCCCACTTATCCAGGGTTTCTATTTAAAAAACACACAGGCACATGTCACACACACGAGCACTGTGTCCAGCCGAAGGTCAGTGTGACAAGGAGCAGGGGATTGTGATTTGTGATGTAGGGGAAAGGTCTGTGGCCTAACACACCTCTACCTTGCACTTCTCACGTGGTAGGTACAGTGTATATGTGCATGTAAAGTCTTTACAAAGTCTAGAAGTCCTCATAAATATATGTTTTTACTTCCTGCTTACTGTTCAGATTTCCAACGTGACCTCAGGGATTATTGGCAGCAACCATTTCTATTAAAGTTCCTATTGCTTAACCTTTAATCTGTGTGTGTGTGTGTGTTGCATAGAGACCACAGGACGCTTGTGTGATAGGACAAGAGAATACAGCAGCAGGCAGCTGAACACTGTGTGTACACTGGATATAATAACATAAACTCATTCGAAAGGACAACATCACAGGAAGTTTTGTTCTCCGTTATTCTTATCAATGATTCAGTAATGACAATTCCCTAAAACCAAAGATAATCCATTCACAATTACATAAAACAGACAAAAGATCCAACAATTCCCCTCATCTTGATTTACATGATCTCTGACACACACACACGCCCTTTCCAAATCACCTACACCCTTACTGAAACTTGTTAGCACAGTCTGTTCACAATCCATCTGCAGGATACAGTGGTAGAACATTGACTGAACCTGTTTCAGACCTTTTGGACAAACCTGTATCTTTTTACGAGAGTTATTCTGTTACTAAATGAACACACACACACACACACACACACACAAAGGCTGTAACTGTTCACCTAAACCAACTGGTAACTGGGCGCCCACCCACCTTTTGTGCCCACTACTGACCACACCCATGAGACCGCATATGACTGTAACAGTGCCAAAATGTCCACGAACTAGTTTCGGTTAAGGTACGATACTAAGGGTTGAAGAAATGCACCCACAAAAAATAACCTCATACAATTTTTAAGTCATCTTTTTATAAGGTTGACCATAAAAGGATAAAGTATTTATTGTCGACTTAAAACATTTGTATGAAAACAGAAGAGAAAATCTCATCTGGGGGTTTAAATGGAAAGTTAACTTGTACGACAGAGCTGGAGAATTAGCCTGTTGGTTAAAAAAAAGGGAAATTCTGTTCCTGGTGTAAACAAGGGGTCCTGCCAGCAGCGTCACCCAAAAGTAACCCAGACCCCACACCACCTCAAACCCTGAGTAGAAAAAAACCTGAGGACAATAGTGAAAAATCACATCCCCGAGGGGAATACATTCCAGGATCGGCCCTCAGAGGGGAAAAGCTTAGAGGGTTATCCGGGTTTATCAGAACAGCTGGCCTCCATCCAAGGATAACTCTGCCATAAAACAGAGGAGCTCTGACCGGACATTTCAAAGTTTACTGATGAGATGTCCCCTTAATTATGAAATCTGGGCCGCTTCTAGTGCACTCAGACCACTAAGCATCACAGCCAACCACAGTGAAGAATCAGTGCATTATCAGCTGTCTGTTTATTGCAACACTACACTCCCTAGTCATTTGGCAATCCCTAATCACACCAGCATAGACCATATTATGCTACATGAAAAAACGTGTATGATGATTATCTTGTTTTTTGAGTGGTTTATTAAACTTTTCACTACTTCAGTGCAACTTACAAATGAAATAGCTCATCTCGCTTTGATACAGAATCCAAAGCACATACTGTGTATCTATATAAACTTATAACAAATAAACTTAACATGTCTTTACCACCACAAGACATATTTTAGCACATGGTGATTCTGTTTTATCTTTCTGAGTTGGCAAAACTACCCATCTTTCATATTCCAGTTAAAGAAGATAGCCGCCAGTGCTTAAGTTAGCATTGAATGCATTTCCACTGAAATCTACAGTTTTATGTTGTTCTGTAAAATATAAAAGGTTGCAAAGCCTGAGTTCTATGGACATCAATCAAGGAACAAGAACAGAAATGGCACTGCATGGTGCTTGAATAAGAGCATCTGTGAAATTATCTACTGCACTGCATTACTGGAACAGAGAATTTACTAAAGTCACCATGCATTAAATCAGAGCTTTACAGCAAGCTAAATCTGTAGTTAACTGGACTTGCACAGGTCTAACCTGTCAGGCCCAAAGTGTATGCTGATGGTAAACAAACCCTTTGCCAAATTAGAAAGGATATAGCCTAAAGGGGAGAATCCTTTAAAATACAAGAAATACTCACAAAACCTTGTACTGCACCCTGAAACTGTAAAGTGCTTCTGATTAAGAGTAGGTGATATGCAATAAGTGATATAGCAGTAAATCCCACAACAGTATCACAGAACTGATGTTGATATGTTTACTTGTGCATCCATATTCACACAGTAAATATGCTTGTACCACTGTGTGAAAATATGCAGTGCTAATAAAAATAAAAATATGTCTACTCTCATGTATCTTAAGTCTTACATTATTTGCCAAAATATCTCAATATGAGAATTCTGTCATTACAAGATCACATAGCAGGAGAATGAAAGACAATGTTGAACTGTTGGCTTCTCACAGGTGACAGATACAAAAAGGTCCTTGAAAGCAGAAACCAAAAGTGATGTCCCCGCCCTTTCTCTGGCTGTCTGTCCCATCAATCTCTGTCTGTCTCTGTCTCCAATCTCTCTCATCGCTTTCTGTCTCTCTCCAACACAAATACTGAGAGATGTAAGGAATGCTGACTAAATTACTTTGCAACAAGGCACTTAAACTTGCAGCTGGTCTCTCTGCAAACATTTCTAAGAATGATAGCAAGTTTAACAATGGCAGCTACATTCAGCCACAACAAACCCGGAGCTTTGAATAATAGACAAGTACAGCTCATAAAAAAAAGAATCTGGGATAGAATGAGAGGCAAATGTATGAAATGAGACTTAACCTCACTTAATGAATAACAAGAGTAAAGAGATTTCAATCATTTCTGTTTTAATACCTAGGCCTTCTAAATACAATGAGACACAAACCAACTCACACTTACCAGGTTTCTTTTCACTTATAAGCTTCATAGTGAGGCAAAAAAACTGCTCACAGGTGAATCAAAAAATCTAACAAAAACATAAAAAAAGCTATATTACACAAGCTTGTAAGAGGAAAGCTTAGAAGACCTCAGTCAGTCTGATATTTAAATAGACACACAGCGAAGAAACGACACTTTTCTACATTCTGCGCAAAAACTGCAAAGTTTTCCTGGATGATCTTAACTCGCATCATCCGGACTACTCGGTCAATAAGGGGGCGGGGTCCCGGCCCATTCACCCCACTGAAGACAAGAGTCGGGTGTTGATTGGCTGAGGCAAACCAAGCCTACCTCAGGAGCTTTTTCACCGACCAATCACAACGCACCAAATGCAACCTGAGGGTTCATACAAACAAGAGGGGGTCTCCCTGACTACAGCAGGCTTGTAGATTGGGCAGATCTGTCAGAGACAGTAACCAGCTAATCTGATCAAAAAGAGGATATCTGAATGGACAATGTTGTCATCTGAAACACACGAACCACGAAACTATAATAGCAGTGAATAAAAAGACAGACAGGGAAAGGAGAATGCACGCCGGGTGTCTGAGGTTGTTGGTCTCTTATTGCAACACGGTATGGCTGATCGGTATTGCACAGTGGAGGTTGCAGTACCGGGTTTACTTGTCATACAAATAACACACCACCGCTATCGAAAAAATAATATCAAACAATGTGCATAATTTAACGATAGTAGTAGGTTGTTACTTACGGGGTCTGCTCCGTCTGACCGACTCCGTCCTCCTCCGTAGCCTGCACCTCTTGGCCGGGGACCCGTTGCACTCCGCATCGTCCCCGCGGTGCAGATGATGCATGCTCTCATACGTGCTGCTGCTGGGTCCGGTGCTCGAGCCGAATGCATTGCTGCTGCAACAGATACCGTTTGCGGCCACAGCGACGGGGCCATTAAATCCCCTCTGGCTCTGTCCGTTGTTGACATGAAAGGGTCCCGAGGCTCCTTTCTTGTCCATCATTGACTTGGCTTTATCCATGGCAGCAGCTAGCCTAGCCTAGCCTAGCTTAACTTAGCATCTGCAGGAGGGGAAAAATGTAAAAGCCCTGCCGCTAGCAATAAGTAGTGTCACTGCGGGCTACTTTAGCTTAGCAAGCTAATGCTAGCCCCGCTGCTTGCAAGCTAGTGAGACAGTCGCGCGAGCAGCGAACGTTAGCTCTTATCCTTTTTCGTAACGTAACCCTAACCACGCTTAAAATTTGCCGTAAAATGTTCCTTTAATGTAAAATAAAATGGAAATGAGAGCAGTCGCTAACATACAGTGTTTCCTTTGAGGTCACTCGCGGTCATTTCCCCACATTGAGATTCTGGCAGGTCGCAGCGGCAGCAGCCGGTGTCTATGTGTTGGTGGACGCCTACGTCACACCAGCTCCTCCAGTCGAGGCCTGAACCCGTTCACCTCCTCCGACCGGTTTTCTTTCCCCTCTGCGGTAATTTTATATTTAACTCTATACTTGAACACGACCTAATGCAAGGCAGGGCTCGTCCTTGTGTCGCCCACAGTACAACAATGAACTGCAGTTTCTCCCCGTTGGAATATTAAACAATGTCTGACAGACAGAGACACACACACACACACACACACACAGCGGGCTACCAGTCCATGCAGCTGGACGCTTTATTTATAAAAGTCGCCCTCGTTCCCCGCAGTCCTCCACGCATCATGTGCGCGCAACACAAAGCTGCGAGTCAATATGTCAGTCACCAAAATGAACTGTAGTAACCCTGTTGTTGGATGGAAACGCACAGCCAATTATAGAAATGTCAATAGAAATCCCTCAAAGAAATTTCAAGAATAGCCTCTAATAACAAGTGTGTTGTTATCCTGCAGAGCATTTCAAATTGTTTTGTGCATCTGTTTTGTGTAAAATCTGGGATGTCTGTGAGCAAGTCTCCCTTCAGAGACCTTGACATAAATTACATGGTAAAGGAAAGACAAGAACATGTCCTTTATTTAACAGGTAGTCTCACTGAAGAGATTTATTTTAAAAGAGATCCGAGATTATATAATTTTATTCCTTATATTTTAGAGAGACTTTATATCTATCAGTATATTGGATAGCAAGCACAGTTCAGTCAAAATACAAAGGTCAAACAACGACAATCTCAGCAAGAAAACAATCACTAGAACCACTAAGAAGACAAGACATTCCTTTCTTTCTTTGCAATTATTTCCTGATTTAAATCTCAGTTTTCAGACGTTAAATATGTATCTAAGCTATAGATACTATTAAGCTATAGATGACGTCACAGACACAATTGCAGTTGATTGGATAGTGAAGGAACACCACAAGAAAAACTGTTAAGATTAAGAAGTAACATTAAGAGTATAAATGCAACATAATGTTTAGTGTAAAATCGTCCTGTTCAAATTGAAATTCACGAGTGGAGCAATGCATACAGAGTCTCAGTCAGTGAGGACATATTGTTGTGTTCTGTGATATCACTGTTAGCACTGTATCAAACACCATCAATCACTGGAAATACACAGACGAAGACCATCAAGCCCAAAACAGGTGAACAAATAATCATTTCCACTTAGTCACTAACTGGAGAAATCCACGAATGTGAAGATTGTGAATACACTAATAGAGTCTTGAAATGCTGCCATCTTCTGGTTCAAAGTAATTCAACGTGTCGTACCAAGAGCCGTTTCTGCTCACTGACTAAGTGAAAGAACTGTGAGGACACTGTCATTTAATAAGCGGGTTGGCTTCTGAAGTAGAATAAGAGTCAATACTATTTAACCTTTTGCACCGTACAAAATAATTGCATAAATTAAGCTGGTAACCTAGACTTGGTAAGAATCAGGTCAACGTATAAAAATCAGGTTTGCTTCTGAAAACACTTGTTCACAAGAAAGTTTTAGAAATTAAATGTAGTCAATTTCCCCTTATTTTGTTAAATAAAAGTTTTATTGGCATTTCAGTAATTGTAATTAGTGAAATGGCTCTGCATGACCTTTGTCCTCTGGTATCCAAAAACTGCTTGGAAATGTTAAAAATGCAATGCTTTTCCCCAAGCAATGTGACTGAGGATGTGACATGCTAAAAATACCTTTCAGGGTGTAAATAAAATACCCACTTTCATAACAAGGGGAACATTGTGTCAAGACCAGGGGGAAACCATTTGGGAAACATTAAAGACCCACTGTAACTGATCAAATATGTTGGCCTCATTGCTGCTATGTACCTCTTGTGTTTATGTTCAAGTTCTGTATGTTGTCCATATAACCCCGTTTAGCCTTGGGCAATGAGAATGAATGAATGAATGAATGTGACACATAATTCAGCGTATTAACGTCATGACCAACACGGATTTTATTCAACAATAAAGCATGAAACACAAGTAATATCTGAAATTGCTTCTAGACATTACACTTAAAGGAATAGTTAAACACTTAAACAATGTAAATTTAGAAGCTCGAAAGAGTTAGATGAGAAGATCAGTACCACTTAGTCCCATAAGAAGCTTCAGCCTGGAAATGATTAGCTTAGCACAAAGGGGGAAACCAGAAGTCACTGGGCCATGGACAAGAAATAGTCCAGCAAATAATCCCCTGTAAAACACACAGGTTTACCTAACAGGGTTCAACATGTTCATTTGTGATATTCAGAGGTGCTTTTTTATCTTTGGTAGAAGCCAGACTAGCCGTTTTCCCATTACCAGTCTATATGTTAATCTAAGCTAACCCTCTCCTGGTTCTAGCTTCATGTTGAATGGACAAATATGTGAGTGGCATCGATCCCAAATTGTGACACTATTATTATTATTTCTACCAACCAACATCAACGTGCTACATTAGATCCTTAGTTTTGTTACAATTGCATGAAATCTCACATAAGACCTTTATGTGATAGCATGATTAACGACACGTGTTCGAGGTGATTTAGGCACTTTGGCTGGTTGTGAGGAAGTGGAAGAAGTTTGGACTGTGTCTCCACCAGGAACTTCCTGTACAGCAGTAGCTGTAGTCCTGCTGAGAGATGTAGCATCAAGAACGGAGGTGAGTAAATTCATCTCTCTTTGTCCATTTATTGACTCTACCAAGGAAGTTCAGTCCCGTCCCAGCTGTACGCCCGGCCAGTCTTTTCCATATTCAGTGCGTCTATGATGCTCATCAGACAGTTCACAGAGTGATCGGGACAGAACAACTTGTCTTTTGGCACATTCCTGTGATATGGCCGGGAGAGGTCTGTGTTGATCGTTCCTGGATGTAAGGACACGCACACCACCTGGAAAAATCCCAAACAAGTTCATTAACTCTATGAAATAATGGCCTTGGGTTTATAGGTTTTGTCTGCTGGTCGTGGAGGAGAGACAGAGGCTACCGATTGTCTTCACTCAGTCCTACCTTGGGTCGACTGCGACCCAGCTCTATGGACAGATTCCTGGTAGCCATGTTGAGAGCTGCTTTAGACATTCTGTAGCTGTACCAGCCACCGAGACCTGAGGGCACATTACGGAAATACTTATTTTGTGATTCGGGTTTATAACTGATTTTTTTCATGTACTTATTTTCCCTCAGCATGCCTTGAAACCTACATGATGTGTGTGCAGATGTTTTTTAAAAGGTGTTTCTGAACCACCAGCAACACAATACCTACCATTGTCACCAATGGATCCCACTTTGGCAGTGATGTTGACGATGATGCCGCTGTGCTGCTTGGCTTTCTCTGCAGGCTGTTGGCCGAAACCTCCTCCACCTTTCTGAAGGAGGGGGGCAAAATACTTGGCCATGACAAGGGGACCCACTGTGTTGGTTGTCAAGGTGGAAATGATGCCCTGAAAAGGGAAATAAGTGAATCAATACAGATCAATGCTTTAACAACATGTGGTGGAGCTCCAGGAGATGAATGAGGAGTAATCACTTGTTCCTACTTGTGGTCTTCTCTGGTTATTTCCATGAAGACATGGGATATGGATGAATAAGTTCATGAATAAACAAAGATGATATCATTTGGGAAACTAATTACTCATTCAGTCAGCTAATCTATGAAAGCAATACGTTTTAGATGACAGCAGTTTATTACAGATACCTTTTAATGATCATTTTGTTGGACTCCACACAGAAAATTTTAAATGATCTATAATTAATAGGACTGTGTATATTGTATTCATGCCGACGTTAAAACGTCGACGTCCAAGATAATGGTGTGTGTACATTTACTGATAAAGTGAGGTCAATTAAAAAGTTTTTAGAAGTTTGGAGTCCCTATATTCCCCACACTAAAGACCTGTCGAGAGTCCAAGGACCCATTTGGAAATCACTGCTGTTGATTGAACACGTTAATCCAAACTAAATGTACTTGTGGCGTACCTCACTTTTATTCTACTTTTTATGCTGAGAGAGCAGCTCCAACTGTCTTAACACCGTGGTTTACCTGAGCAGAAACATCTCTCAGACTGGTCTCTCCTTTTCCGGAGGGGTGAAGCATCGCCGCGGAGTTGACGATCAGATCCAACCGACCGAAGCTCTCCTTAACCCGACACGCCGCTGCGCGGATGTCCTCCTCCCGGTCCACGTCCAGGCTGAGGACCGTCAGTCTGCCCCCGTGTTGGCCTGCCAGGCCCCGCAGCTCAGCCGCTCCGTCCGGGTTTCGGCATGTCGCTATAACGGCAGCGGCGGGTTTGCTGGTCAAGATGCGTTTGCAGAATTCAAGCCCCAGTCCTCTGCTGGCCCCTTGAATGAGTGCTACCGGGGTAGCCATGACAGATAAATGGCACAACACTGGAGGCGCATGGAGAGCATTTGCTACCTTCACTACCACCCAAAACATCGTAATTTTAATATTTCGGGGCAAGATAGCGAGGGAATTTTCGACAAGTCACTTTTAGAAGGAAGATATACGACGTGTATCTTTTTGCGGGATAGCAACAAAGTGTGTTTTGAAATCACAATTTAAACTTGAAAGACATTTTGAAACGTGTATCTTTTTGCGAGATAGCAGCGCTGAAAAGTGTGTTTTGAAATCACAATTTAAACTTGAAAGAAATTTAGTTGAAGTTAACGAGGAGAACCTGAAGGCAGCATGTTTCACAACAAGCAAACTACGCCCTCTGTAGGTCATTAGTAAGACACTTACACAACTAATACTAACACTGGTCAGATGTGGCGCTGTAGAGCAGACAGCGAGCAGAATAACATATTCCGTTTTAGCTCTAGCACTTGTTTTGAGTTTTCTAAACCTTCACCTCCCGTGTTTAGACTGCCTATCAGCCTTATACACACATATACATACATATATATATACATACATATATATATACATACATATATATATACATAC